>JARK01000029.1:60593-82278 GCA_000688135.1 Ancylostoma ceylanicum
AAAAAGGGGGTGGGGGGGGGGGGGGGGGGGGGCGTGGGAAAAAATGAAGTCTCCGCCCTTTTGAGGATCCAGACAGGAAATAAAATAAAATTGATAAAAATATTAATTTCTATATTAATTAATTAATAGGAATAATAATAATTAACAGTAAAGTTAAAAATAATAATGAACATAAATATTTTAAAAAATGATAGAAGAATAAACAACTAAAAATGGACTATTACACGATTTTTCATTTATTTTGTAGATTACTTTTCATTTAATTTTTAGAGTCATTTTGAAAATTCGGTGGCTCATTCTATGGGGAGGGGTCGTGGTCTCCGCCAATTTGGGGAATGGAAAATAAAGATGATAAAAAAATACTTATGTTAATAATAGTCAATAACAATTGCTTAAAAATAGTAGCAAGAACAAACAATCAAACATAAACTAGTACAAAGTTTTTATTTACTTTGTAAAGTAATTTTGAAAATTGGGCGACACATTCTCGGGACGGGAAAGGACACCCCTTTCATCCGCCACTCAATTTTATTTTGCAAAATTGGTCCAACTGAGAGAAATATTGAGGCTATCCCCGGAACATTGGTAATTAGTGCTTAGATGGAGCTCTATCATAAAGTTGTTAAGTATTCATATTACTATTAGGTAAAACCACTGTCAATTTGGTGTTAGCTGGTAAGATAATTAAGAAAAGTTTTTGTGCATTGTAGAAAGCGGAATTCTGTGAAAATTCTCTTGCTTGATCCAATTTTCTAAACTCCGAAGTTCCCTTAACTCGAGAAAATTCGAAACAGTTTATCGCGCTAATTAGCTTATTTGTTCCCATTTGAAACCACAAAGTAGTTTGACCTTTCGAAGTGAATATTGAACAAGTAATACGTTAGCTGCCACTGCGTTCTGTAAACGCCCACAATGACATCCTCTTCATAAGAAGTTTTTATAATTTTAGACCCCTGCCTTCGTTACCTTCGTAGTTGGTTCATATCATAACGCGCTCCAGTGCTACTAGCTTCACGCGAGCGACTCAATGATAAAGTCATTACGCAGCATCAATGAAGGGTTCCATACAAAAAAGTGTCATGTCTGCCAACGATCTGTTTCTGCATATAGTCCATCTCGATGAGAACAAAACTTCTGAGTGTTTAATTTTCACTATACATCAATGTTTCGTCCCTCTTTTATCCGTGATGTCTGGGAACATGTACACGCTTTGTTTCCAATCGTTATCCAAGGCCTCATGGTCTCTTGCACTTTCTTATTCTGTGAATATGGTTAGATGTGTTTGAGTAGTCGTGTTATATGTAGAACAGAGATCGCCGTGATTTTGGCAGCCGCCCAGTGATCCTTCTAAGGAACATGAGAATACAGCGAAAATCACATGAAACCAATAAGCTTATTTTCTTAGTTTCCTTTTCGTGTTAGGATCAGCGTCGAGATACCTTGGCTCATACGCTAAGGTCCGCGATTTTTTAGATTTACTTACGCCTTCATACTTTAGATTTACTTACCATGTTAGAGTGTCTTTGTTGAGCTTCGCTAAATTTCAGTTTGTTCTCTCGGGATACTCAAATGAAAGTTCGTAAAATTCACTGACATTTCCTTGCGGACATAGTGCTTGCCTAGGTGGTTTATGAGATTTGCTTAACTCACGCAGGCTACATATACTAGAGCGGGGTGATGGTAAAGATGGGGATGAACTAAAATAATAAGTAACCAAACTTTTTCCTCGTACAGTACAGGATGGGCCAAAAGTTGTAGTACATCATTTGTTGGCTTATTTCTTCGCAGCAGTGATATGTTTATCATTGTGCTAGGACTCGCTTAGTAGACCTGGATCAGGTCTATTTTCCGATACTAGAAGGGCCCAGGAGAATTGCGAGATAATGGGAAAAATTATCGGAATTTCTCAATGCAGATTTCCGATGCAGCCAAAATGCACAGATTCAGCCCATAAATTCGGAGCACAACAGCTACAATAACAGTTTTCGATTCCATCAATAGGCACAGCCATAGGCCAATACTTCGCTCCCGCTTCGTAGCATTTTTATTCTAGTCTTCAGAAACATTTATTCCATCGCTTCTGTCCTGTCTTCCAGTAGAAAAAATGTTTCGAAAGCAAATTCGATGAAAAATGGCCATCACTGGGAGCATGGAGTGGCAGCCGTTTTTCACGAAAAATTGTCACAACAACTCGTTTGAGCAAAAAAAAAATCTGTTTCGAGGCCTCCAGAGCCCAACTCTCCTGTAAAAACGAATTTTGATGGAAATATACCCTGATCCTTCCATTATTCGGTGTAGGAAAGAATGGAGTAAAGCATGTGTTAATGGCCCAGCAATAAGGTTTGGAAGGATTTTCAAAGAACTCCCAAGGAGTCTATTTCATAATGCTGGAATGACGCGACCAATTATGCAGAAAAGGTGTTTGAAAAAATGTCCAGAAACATATGTGAACTAGGAATGTGTACGCTCATTCCCCCATGAATCTTTTGCGTCGTACACAATTTTCGGCTAGTCTTCAAAACTCTTCTGACAGTCCGTTAGGTCTCCCCAAATTGAAAATATCAAGGGAGTTCACAGAGTGTGGACTTCGCTCTAGTCCTTTGGAGTTCCTTCTGATCTTCTGAGCATATACATATCTTTTGTATGACATACAAGTCGGGGCTGTTTCTAAACTCTTCTAGCACACGATTCATTCCTCCCCTCCGCAAATTTCAAGGCAATCATGAAGTGTGGACATCACAGAATTCCTTCAAATTTCCTAGAGAAAGAAAAAGGTAGTCTTTTGCTCGTTTATCTTCCGTGCATCTGTTTCAATCTAATTTTTTCGACCTTAATTGCTTCTATTGCGCCGCTCAAAGTACGAGCTGCCTTCTTTCGAGCAATTTTTCGCCCCCAGCTGCTCTAAGAACGTGACTGCTTCCTCAGAACAAAAAAAAACCTATTTTTGGACCCCGATCTGGATCTCAAAACGAAGCTGCCTTTGCTTTTGGACCTTTTCACGGAGCCCAGGTTGCCCCCGGGAAGACCCGTGCCGTTGTCGTATATATTACTCTGTCACGAATAATATTCTGTCCACAATGCAAAACTCTCACAGACCGCACTCCATGGTTACGGAAGCTTCTCCATCGTGAGAAAATTTCACCAAAAAAGAGATACCCATGTGGAATTTGACTTATGGATGCAGCGCTCTATCATTTCTCTCAACACTCTTAACCTTCATCGCCATAATGCTGTTTTTCTATTTTTCCAAAAAGAGGAGCTGTTTTAAAACTTCTGCGTTTTTTTTTTTTGGAGCTGTGCTACAAAGTTATGTACTTATGTTGACAGGCAGACGCAGTAAACGCAGTTTTTCACGCGTGGTGCTTCGTCGGTGGGAGTTTCATATGCCCAAGCAGAAGCTTCCCGCGCTTAACATTCTGTCGGGCAGAGTATTATACAGGCAGAATATCATATACCGCACCGGACCTCTTGCTGAGACGATGAATTTCGTTTCACACACAGACACACACACACGGTCGGAAGGACATACATCAGACAGACAGACAGACAGACAGACAGACAGACAGACAGACAGACAGACAGACAGACAGACAGACAGACAGACAGACAGACAGACAGACAGAGACAGACAGACAGACAGACGGACAAACAGACGGACACACAGAAACACACACACACACATGCACACACGGCAAAAAATATAAGGGAGGCATAAGGTATTGTAGATCGTCTGCTGGCTTAGTTATCTGCCATAGCAAAATGCTTGGCTCCGTGCTAGGGTTTGCTTAATAAAACTGGACTTGCTCTATTTTGTGATCCCGAACACGCAGTGGATACTCGCACTAACGAAAAAAAATTTATCAGTAACTTTAAGTGCAGATTTTCGTTGCCGGTTAATGCAATGATTCAGCCAACAATTTGGGAGCAAAATAGCTACAGAGGCAGTAGTTGGCAACGGTTTTCGGCGAAATAAAAATTCGCCTCGTGTACGTGAGGTCGACCAAGAGATGTAGGTACAAAATCCACATGAGATTGGTGTTGATAAAAGCAGAGAACGAGGCTCTTCCAAAAGTTGCATGGAGGAGGAAATCAAGCCATAGGTTTCGAGGAGCACAGTTGGCCCGTACCCGGGCCTATCGATGGGAGCCTACAGCCATTTTGTATCATTTTTATTCTAGTTTTGAAATCATATAAATTACTTGGCTGCTGCCTTGTCTTCCATTGGAAAAATTTGAGGATGACTGGTAGCATGGAGTAACCGTAGTTTCTCGTTCCTACATTTTACATTATCCAGTTTAGTGGGAAACTTTGGGTATCGTTGAAAAGTGCTGCTTATGCACTTCAAGATGCATCTGGGTAGTTAGCCGTTGTTCGAAGATTTTATGAATTTTGCAGAAGATATTGCCAAAACAACCTGCTTTTCTCCAAAAATTTGTTACGAGTCCAATTGCTCAAAAGCAAAACCACCCTGGGAAACCAGCCGGGTTCTAACCGAAAGATATTTTGAGCCTTTCTCTATTGGATGGAAAAAAGAGCGGACTAAAGCAAGGGTTCCCGGTGGAGAAAGAAATGAGCAAACGTTGTTCTCTAACTTATGTCCCCCTTTGTGTGCTAATTACCAACGAAGTTCTGTGAGTGAAGAGGAAAGCGAGTATTGCCTACGCTTTTTTCGCAAAGAAAAAAGAAGATTTTTTAGTTTAGCAGCCATTCCTTGATTCTTGCTGCCCATCAGCTAATTGGTGTTGACTCTATGCGACTTTGTCCTTGTACGTAAGTACCGCAAGTGCCCAATTATATGTAAAGACTTAGCCGATTTCCGCAATCGATAAGTGCAAGAAGACTGATCGCAGCCGTAGATAACGGTTCGACAGTAAGTGCCTGGAAATCCACAGTTCTTGATGAGAAAATCAGTTGATGTGCATCTCCTCATGGACAAAGGAGATCGTTTAGTCCTTTGGCACACTATACCTCACAGTGTTTGAGCTAACTTCCTAGAAAATATGCTAATGTGGACAACATGTTATGCAAGTAATGGTGTGAGAAAAGTTACGGATTAATCCTTTCCGATAGATTGGAGTTTCAGATTCTACGTACTGCATTTCAATAGGTTTTGATCAAAGCTATAGGATCGCCATATCGGAGCCCTCAAAACGGATAAAGGAAGAAGTGCTTCATGGCTTGTCGTTTAGACAAAGACACAGAATTGCATTATTTGAGAAGACATTGAGTAGCAGCATTGGTTCAAAAGTCCCAGCGAACATATTATTGCACCAAAATTTAAATTTTATAACATTCTATTCGTGAAGGAGTTGTGGAAATGAGAAACGCAGCATATTTCTGATGAAAAAGGTAACCCTTAGTAAATGACGTGACTGCGTATCTATTAATTTTGAATAGGTATGGTACATGCTATGAAATTGCTGTGTAGTCAGTAAAAAACTAGAACAGAATCTTAGTTCCTAAATTTTCATATAGTTAAGACATGAGCTTTCGTGACACTATTCCTTCCTTGTCCATCCGAGCAGCGAAAATTCAGTGATGTGACTCTCAAAGAAATTACCGAAGGAGATGAGACGCTTCCATTGTTACCCCAACCTTCTATTTTGAGAGATTTAATTTAAGGAGATGAGCTATTCAACAAGAATCCCATTGTACGTGGATGACACCCTGTGGGGTGTTCATAAACGAGAATTTACCTAGGCTAAAACAGATTAGATTTCTGTGAATGTGGTCCTTATAAGGGAAAAATCTGAGGGAGCTAGCACTACCTCATACAATCGGTGAAGCAATACCCGCTGTCAGTTTGCTAAGTTGTTAACTCGTTCTCTATGTCTTAGCTAAGTAGTTGAGCATGTTAGTTAAGTTCATCATACATAAAATATGAAGCCCTGCATAAGCGGTTCAGAAAAAAGTCGGTATTGGTGCAGTCACAGACTGAAGGCAGGCTGTTGTGCCCTATCAAGCGCACTTGATATTGATTGAAAACGACCGCGTCTAAGTCCATGATCCTTCTACCAACACCAAGTACCGGTGTAATGGACTATAATTCAAATCCGATATGTAAATTTGGCCACGTTACATCACTCAAATGTGGAGCTAACGAGAATGACAGTGTTCCTTGAGAAATGCAAAAGTGTATGGATAATTGTAACAATGGCTCTACAAAGAAATCGTTCAGGCTACGAGAAGTATAACAAAGGCTGTAAGAAAGTGGACGAAGGAAACTTTATTATCTAGTGGTGATCGTTCTGGGCCGCGATCGTTTCAAGGAAGATCTCGTCAACATGCGTGAATTACTCAGATCGCGCAACTCGATAGTAGCGAAACCACAGTAGGAAAAGAAGCTTCTGGAATGTTCTGCTAAGTATGGAAGTGAACGGGTTGCTCAATAACATCAACCGCCGTGATTTTCATTGGATGAGCGATTCAACTGGAGACATTCTGAGTTCAACTATTATAGGCAGTATTGATGATCTCGTTGCTTGCAAAGCTATTATAGAGAAAAAAGAAGGATAATAATTTTCTGAACTTCTTATGTATGTCTAGGTAGTATGAGTCAGAATGGAAAGAACACGGATCAAATATAAATCTTGTAATCTGACCTCTTCATGAATGCGCGCTTCACCTGTGAGCCACGCTTTTTTTGCACGGTGCAGCTTGGAGGACCGTTAAGCCCAAATGGGCTTAGCAGTTTTCTTCGATAGCGACATCCAATAATGCCGAATCAATGTGATAGTACAAATCTGTATTGGGATTTTCATAAGAATCTCAATAAAGAAGAGAGCCAATGCCTAACAAAACATGTGAGGAGGGGCGTGGTTGCCAATGCGTGAAAAGTTGAGTGTTGAGGTGCAGGTGGGGCTCGGGTGTACTCCAAAAATTAACATATAGTGAACTTAAAATAATTCCAGCATGAATTAAAGCCGTATTGTCCTTTAGAACTCTAGTTGGTCTTTCTTGCCATTTGTAGCACTATGACATAAAGGATCTTAGTAGACTTCACAACTCTTCTGCACTTCATCGAGAACACGGATGTCGAAGTTCAAAAAGAACAACCACCGCCTCCTTACCTCCATAAGTGGAGGTTCGGCTTGACATAAAAGGGTTAAGTCTGGGTGAGACTCACTATCAGGGTATTCCACCTATGTCGAGGAGTATAGCGGTTTTTGTCACCGCTATCGCCGACAACGTCGGCCGACGGTCACAGCCATCGCCGATCCCCATCGAGGACATCCACGGCAGCAAGTACGACGAAGGTAACTTTTTTTCTCAAAATGATTTGATCGTTTCTACAATTTCTTTTGACTTCATGTTTGTTTCTGTGTGAAACTTTTGTGTAGTCATGGTTTCGTTCGGTTATGTTTGTGCGTAACAATTTTTAAGCCGTGATTTTGTTTTGTTCGTGTTTTTTTATAAACTCTCCTTGTCCTATTGAACAGCTGGGGAAGGATTTTTGTCGAATTATTCCCCGCGTCTGGAGCAGGGAGATGAAGCACTCATTTCACAGAATTCGTCTATCTTTTTTCAATTCAGATTTTTTAGTGGAAAAATTGACCAGACAAAGGACGGGCGGCAATGGAAGGAGTGGAAAGGTGCAAGCATGTTCCGATTTGACATGAGCTACGCTCGCTATCGAGGGCATGCTTTTGGTAGAAGTGAAGGAGCATCTTCTTTTAGCATTTAGTGGATGTCGATGTACAGTCCTTGTCGAAAAGATAGACGGATTGCGCGTGCGGCTTCATAGTGTTGCGGCTGCAGAGTCGCGGCGAGACCTACTCGACCCTCTCACTTGGAGCTATGCTCTCTGCGTATTCCTCGTCCAGGTCCCGCCTTGATTCTGCATTCACGGAGTCCGTCTATTTTTACCACAAGGACTGTATTCGGTCCTTGTGTCAGGATTTTAATATCAACTTCAAAATCCTCTCCGTCATGTTGTCATATTCTGTGGCTGCCAAGAGAGGTTGTCTGTTGTGATTTTGCCTTGCCGTCCAAGTGCTCTCTAATGTGTGTGCACAATGATCGCGATGTCTTGCCAACATAATCTGCGACACAGCCAATGCGAGAGATCAGGTAGATTACTTCTTAACACATGTAATCGCCTACTTTGCTTGTGGAGCAAACGAAGCAATTCAGCATGATCCAAAACCGATCATACATTTGATTTCTGACCACTGGCGCTCCAGGCTGCTCGATGGTATTTCTACCAATGAGACAACGTTGTTCAAATCAATTCTCCTTGGACACTGCCGTATGGCCGTGTTCATTTCGATGGAGATTAATGGGAAACAGAAGGGTATCTTTCCGGCGGTGACAGGATCACAACTTCTGGCTAATAATTCTCTGCGTCGTTTCGACGTTGAGACATAGTCATCATACCCGTTGGAAGCCGCAATCTGTCAAGCTAGTACTGGTGATTCCTGCTTCTCTGTGATCTACTACAAACATTGGTTGCTGTGCAGAACATGTTCCTAACGACCGCTCTTTTCACATGAGTAGGGTGTTCAGAAGTGGAATGAATCAAGATGTTTTTGCTGCTTGTTTTGCTGTGTGATTTCGTCAAGTAAACACCTCTAGTCATTCCAAGCTGAACCTTCGAAAAGGGAAGCCAGCCATTAGATGGTTTGGCTCCATTACGTTCTCCGTGTCCGGGATGCTCGTTCATCAAATGAAAGCATTTGTTCATTACGGCCTGGGTAGAACAGAAGGTGCTTTAGAAAGCATGCCTCAACTACCTCACTGCAGTTGAGGCATGCTTTCAGAAGCATGATAAGCTGAGAAACAGATAAACTACAAAGATTGATGGTCCCGATGTGTTCAGAAAGCATCTCGAAAGTTGCTGGCGTCGCAGAATCATTTGAAACGTTGGTGGTGTACAACGCATTGACGTCGAATGATCCTATGACACAATTTTCGGTAATATTCATAGTGCGCAAGCGATTTAGGAACATCTGAGTGTTTGTCGAATGGGCAGGTATCTAATTCAATAATTATCCGGTCATGGTATTCATGAACCACCCTATTCTATCGCACATAAAAAGATGAACTAGATTAACACTCGAAGTAATTTCACAAAACTGATTGCATTTTGACTGGGGAATGGAAAATTTCAGAAAAATTAAGTGAAAATCCTCTTATATATAAGAATAAAATAATAGATGGAAATAAAATTTTACCAGGTTACTTGGGGTTTGCCACAAAATTCCTGTGCGCAAATCACATGCGGGCTTCGCCAATCGACGTTGATATCGAATACGCATGGAATGTGCAGGAGGTTTGCTTGAGATAAAGAGGTTTAGATATGAGAACCGGCGACTTCGCTGTCTGAAAAAAGATTGGTTCAATGCACAAGTGAAATTTTTGCCGCTCAAAACGAAAAGGCGCCAGTGATTGGAGAAAACTATGATAAAACATTTAAAATACTTAACTATAAGCTTGTGGGGCGGAGAACATATGAAGCTTATCAAGCGATACCTTTCCCAGGCTTGTTTTTTGAACAGTAAGGAAGGTTTCTTATGTCTGCGCAAATAAGGCTGGTCAAAGAGTGATTAAGGTGGAGATTTTGTTGGCATCCCTCACCAGCTAAATGTCTCATTGTATAGTTCATACTCAGCTAGTGTTTTTCTCGCGAGGACCTCGAATTCAACGACCCTTCCGCTTTCAAAGTTAGACACACATCCAGCTGCGTGGGAAGACAAACGCTAAAGAAAAGCGATGACACCACAGTTGTTTCGTCTAAGAACTCCGAGTACTCGAAGTCTGGATGCCGCCATGAATAATATCCTATTCACCGAATAAACCGCCTGTAAACTGTCAATCCCCCTGTGATCCACCAATATGTGCGCGATACAAGCTTTACACATTTATTGAGATGGATGTGTTTGATTCAACACTGATTACAAACCCTTTGGGCCCGTTATCGGCAGCATGAAAGATCTAGGCACGGACTAATTTCCTGCTGCATCCGCTCGATTCTGAATTGGATCGTGATGTTTTATCGTCGCGAGTCCAATTAAGCTGTTATTATAATGATTGTAATAGGTTGTAATAGGTATTATAATGTATTAGGTTGTAATAGGTATTATAGTGGCTTCTATCCAAACGTATAATATTCTGGTGCAACTGTCAAAATTGGTACACTTTCATTCACGAAAGTAGTACTAAAATGAATAAGAGTAATAAATAATATGCGTAGTAAGACCAGTAGAACTAACGACAAAGGCAGGAAGTACCGGCGCAACGAGTTAAGAAACACAAACAAAAACATGTGACATGAACACGAAACACAAGACAAAAACATGAACTGACATGAAGAAATGAAAATAATGTGTTGCGGGGAAATAAGAAATAATCGAACCAACAAAAATATCATATGCTAGAATAAGCATGAAACATCTATGCTCCTCCAGTGCTACCTGAATCCCTCCCAATCATCATGAGCCATGTGTTTCAGATAAATGGTTGGATGTCGCCGTGTTTCTTCCGAAGATAACGTGATACATCCTTTCGACTTTGTTCTCATGCTTCCATTGTGCACCTACAAACAATGAATCAAATAGCTGCTGAGGTTGCACCGGTTTTAATGAATCAATGCTCTGACTAGGCAGTTTTTAGAAAAGAGTAATTTGCACATCAAATTTCATGGTAAAATCTCAAAAATCACCTGAGACGCATGACTGTTTCTATTTCTTCTTTCGTTATGGACCGTGGACGGGAAGAAATGGAACTGTATATCCGGATCATCCAAATCTAGCGAACCGACCTGTTTCAAGATGAAATGACGCGTCCATACCCTTCTGCATCTCGAACCACTCTGGTAAATGAGAATTGTGTTCGGTTCCGTAATACGCGATTTTTCATGTATTATTAGAGCGCTGGCTTATAGCCATTGAACGACTACTGCACCATTTGCTGTGGAAGCTACAGAGTTGAATGTAAGGAAAAGAATCATCGGAAGCAAAGACCTCAGAGAATCGTGCAGCTCTATCCTCACACATTAGCAGCACTTCTCGCCTAGTAGATCGACAAGTGCTGCTAGATCATCCCGACTATAGCCGTACTTGTCATTATTTCGCCCTTAAGGTACCGCTACTTTAGCTCCACATTGCTGCTAAAAGGACTTTGCCAAGCCCCTAATCTCGCCCTAATCTCCTCTCACTCTTGCCCAAGAGTGCTGCAAAAAGAAGTGCCGCATCACCACAGTTTCGCTCCACTGTGCTGTCAAGAATTGCGTTGCCAGGTACAGTCCCAGTCTACCTTGGTAGCCTAGTGGAGTGAATGGGCTGCAAGCATCGCTCTGAAGTTCTACGGAACCCCGCCGTCCAATGAACAAGGAAGTAAAAATAAAATTTATTACATGTACTGATCTCACACATAACGCTTCAAAACAATTGAATACTAAAACTCAAGACCAATACTACTACTGCAAACATCGAAAAAATAACAAATTTTTGCACAGGCACATAACAAATCGCCGTACTTTTACGAATAAAGAATCATAAAAGCTTCGATAGAAAGTGAACAGCTATCGAATCGGCAAAGAAGCGAGACATGCAAAATTTATCATGAATTGTAGTGAAGCGCATAGTCTGTGTGTCCCTCATGAGAAACGACATCCACTGATTAGTCAGTGCTGGTGATTATGAGAACAGATTACAAGATCATATATTTAAAGGGAGGAGACGAACATGGTGAGTTTTGAAGGCAGCACCCACGGGAATCCCCACTTTCGAGGTGAGTCGTTCTGCGAGTGCTCGGCTGCCAGACAATCACATTGGTAACTTGAGCACAGAAAAAGCGGTCTATCTTTGGAGATACTGCCGTGGACACAGAACCGTGCGTGGCCATTTTGGTGTCTGCCATGCCAGTTAACGCTATTGATTTGGCATGCTACGAGTGGTCTAGCCTAATGTATCATGTTGTATAAGGAATACTGTACAGTGTAGGGTATGGAATGCGCACCATCCACAAGAATTTGTTACGATACGCGTGTATACCCTCAGCGCAAAACTCGTCCGCGCTCTGGACGCATGAAAACAGTGCCTTCATTTTCTATTTTGCGGCGTGTTTCACGCTGTTTTTCATTGCCTATGAGTTCACGGTCCCTGGTAACCTGAAAATTCAGCGAAATCTCAAAGATGAAAATTTCCGTGAGCGCTGCCTCTAAAGTATCGAGAGAAACTCTTCGTGATAGAAAGTTGAGAGTCGGTCAGGTCCACTGCTGCATCGAGGGTGCGCGGCGCCCAAGTGTGGTGAACGCCAGTAGGTGGGTCAACAACAGGAAACGGGTCCGTTGCCACGATAAAGATGCACCAGTGCCCAGAAAGCGCTCCGGGACGTGTCCAATTGGGCGTGGTTTGCTAGGGAGGGAGGTAGGAGTGACGCAAGCATCCACTTTTGCTTGTGTTAATACAAAAGGTAGTTTGATGCAGTGAGGGTCCCTCTCATAGTTTGAATTTGGCACCCGCACGCGTCGCCCAGATTTTTGAGCAAAAGTTGTCTTAAAGGTTGCTATCTCATATACTACGCTAATCACGAATCTGACGGGTACCCCTGCGAGCGTCGTTCCACCAAGCCCCAGCAAAATTTACGAGAAATCAATGAAAACAATAAATCAACAATCTCAGTGCAGAACGGTTGTCAGATATGCGATCATCGTTGTTTATTACCCCTCCGGGCACGCTTCCTCCACGCTTCGGGCAAAATCAATGAAATCAATAAGCCAATGGACATGTCGCTCAAAATGGTTGTCAGATCCGTGGTCAGTGTGATGGATTGCCCCAGTGACCACATTTCTATCTGGATCGGAGCTAAACTGAGAAAACCGATACAATCGATCGATAAATCGATATTCGGATCGATAACATCCTGCGAGGAGTAGTCTAGACCCCAGCTGGGTTTGGATGGTGTTCAGACTTCGGCAGGAGCTTGACTCAAGGCAAGCGGGACTTCGTAGAAGGTGAGGTGAGCAAAGCGGATTTCGTAACTGGGACCTGCACTTTGGTCAGATAACCATTCACTCCTCTGCGAATGGTCTAATAATCATCCACTCGTTAGATATAGCTAACGATAAATTAGCTAACGATAAGTTCTACACAAATCCGAAAAATAATTGGAATCAATTGATTTTGGTAGGAGTTGCAGCTGAAAAAGTACCTAGCAGTACCCACAGCTCCGCCGGTACTGAACGAATCCTGCTCAAACTTCGTAGGAAGATCGAAGGTACCACTGCTCTGCCAATTGCCAGAGAAAATTGGATTTAATTGATTTTGAGAGGAGATATTGCTCAAGAATCCTCTGAACCCTAAATTTACCCTAAAATTTAGGGTTCAACACCGGTCCAGAGAATTTTCATCAAAAAACTTTCTTCAAAATCAATTATTTCCAATTGTACCAGCGCGGTTAGTTAGAGGACAGGCTGCTCATTCCAACGAACAACAAAATTGCCTAGTTCGTTTAGATACAGCGAAAATACAACCCTTAACAATGTTCATCTGCACCAGTTCGGTACAAATTCCTTCAATACCTTTTCCTAAAATCAATTATTTCCAATTTTATTCACATGGTTGGATTCAGCACCACTTCCTCTTCCTTGCCAATTAAAAGATTCTATAAAAACCTCCCTATTTTTCGTGATTTTCCACAGTACTCTCGCGAAAAAAATTTGGTGTGCGTTCCTTAACGTGTTTAGACGTGCTTCCCACCACTAACACATTAGCTACATCATCCTGCTGAAGATCGATTGATACTGTGTTGTTATTCTTCTTCAAAGGGGGGTTCGTAGATTTTTCGCATATCAAAGGGGACTTCGTAGCTTTTTTCGCCTGAGCTAAGCTCGTGCCGAACTCTGATGGTGTTCCATGTCCCCCGCACTCCTTACTTCGCTACCTCTTTGAAATACTCGTTCTCATCGTTTGAAATTATTATCGTAAGCGTTGCTATGTTTTATGCATAGATTCAGCAAGCAAACGAAACATATGAAAGATGCGCTTGCCCTTCAAACGTTAGACTTCCGAAGACAACGAAGTAGCAACAATTAAGTGCAACTGCATGCAATGAAACTAGAATACAGAAACATAACACAAGCATAAACTAAAAAACCAGCATAGCGAAATTGAAAAAAAACAAATGAACGACATCTTGAACAATTGAATGATGTGGAATAATGCGAAACAAATGAAGAAACTATTTTTAACATCGCTACAGTGGAAAGCGAAGAGTCACTTGAGAAGTGAACCTTATACAGAGGAAGAGTCTAGTCCTAATAAGTGGAAGGATTATTTATTTATATTGATTATTCATTTATGTTATTGATTATTTATTCATGTTGATGTCAATGCCGTAGGATGGAGAATGAAAAACCCACCCTACTGTATTGACATCAACACGCGCCTTTCATTTGTTCGATGTAGCGGTAGCGACGCGCCATAACTCCGTTCCGGTGAGATCGCGACCGCCGCCGTGACTTCTGTCGCCCACTCCAAAACTATACATGACATCTAACCATCCATTTTAAAATATTAGAAGTGAAGAGGAAGGATAGAATATGTAACGACATTACAAATCGGTCAATAACTCCTTGAACAACGCCACTGGTCAAATGAAACCTACAAATTAGCCGTAGTGTCGAGAATTATGCATTTTAGGAAGAGAGAGATAAAATCAAAGACATAACTCTCAAAAGTAGGTAAAATAGAACATATAACTCTCGAAACTGGGCAAAATAAAAACTTGGAAGATACAGAAAATGACCCCATGAAATTATTTGCGTGGAAAAGGTTGGGGCGATTCTCATTCATAAGCCGGTCGGCTACGGATTGAGCATAATCGCTGTTCAACTTCCGCAGCGCAGCTGAGTTGAGCTTAGTTGCTGCTGGATGCGCTGCTAAAGAAATGGCAAAATAGTGAGATCAGCGAAGAAGATTCTTATAAGTTGCTCGGCGGTTACGAGACTCTCCTCAGATGACAGTTGTTGGAGTGAAGTTGCTCTGAGCAAAGCGCTCGGAAAACCAACGCAATATGTCGACAACGTCCATTTATCGAATGAGTTCATGTAGACGGACGTAACAGCCTTGTGCGTGCTCAATGAAAAAAAACCTGAAGAACAGACTGTTTTTAAATTGAAAGTGAGCATATCTTTCAATTTGAGAGTTCCACGTGAAAAAAATTACTCTAATTTAGATGGTGGATCCTTCATCAAATTCTGTTGTTCTTGTTCCAAAATTCCTTGAATGGTCCTAGTGACTATCAAAGCGACCGCCTTCTCGCTAGATGTTGTACCAGTATTCCAGGAACTTATACTTCCCTGTGTTCTTCTTCTGTCGCTGCAGTTTGTGAAAGAGGTAGCGAGCCTCCGATGTAGCATGAGAGGTAGGCAAAGGAAGAAAAAACATTTGAATCTTCCGAGAAAAGCATCCTATCATCGCCTTCTTCGAACATGCTTCTTCGAACATGCTGCTCGCAAATGCAACTCATCTCGATCGTGTATGATACACTTTGTATAGTGAAAAGAGCACCTGCGAAATCCAACTACATTAAAAAGATCAAGTCGTTATGCCCCGAAAATGGGGCTGATACTGCGCGTCTACTCAAATGCGTAGTCGATACGCAGGGTCCCGAATATCCGAGAAAAAATGAAAGGAATGCGTTGTGGCGTGCTCCACCGAAGGCGTGCCCTTTCAAAATAATAGGCATTTCATTTGTGGCCGTCACCATCGCCGTGATTTGCATTCCATAAGAAATAAACATTGAGGGCTCTTCTACAGCTGCTCAAATAAAGGCAAAAAGTCTGCAGTACGTCGCTTTTTTCCATCTGTTATGAAAGTCTACAGCGAAGGTAACGTATAGCCATTATCGAACTTACCCAATATGGTTCAAAATCGCTTAGAAAGTCCCGATCGTAACTCTTTCGGAGTTTGATCAAATCGCCCATCGCACTGCAATTTTCCCGTATTATTTGGATTTCAACATTGTACAATGAAAATTCCTTACCAACATAGTGTTTAGAGCCAGACATGCAAATGAGTAAGGCCACGCCCCCGGTGTTTCCAAAATACACCGTGTTTGCAGCACCAGAACAAGATGGAATCTCCTCTGACAGCTAGCAGCACAGCAGCACAGTGAGAGGTCCTAAATCCAAAGAGTAATTACAATACAATATCAAGCAATTAAAACCTGCGTGTCACTAGTGACAGGACTGTTAATGCATCTATCGTTCACCATAATTTCAGCGAAAAATCCGTTCATCATGATTTCACCGAGATCCACCGAAAAGGTTCCCCTAGTGAATTTTACCTCTGACTCGTTAGCGAACGATTGTTCGAGACGAAATTTATATCAGATGCGAAACTTCCAAGAATGTTGCGTTCAACAAAATAGAACTCTAGCAGACTTAGATTAACTTACAGTTCTTCTTGGAGAAATGAAGTAGTCTTGTCTAGCTTTGTTTTGGGCGCGCAATATCGCACGCCTTATATTATCTTCCTCACTAATGGTTGGACGCCTTACCTGTACTACCATAATCGATCTCTCACGATCTGAGAACTCTCCTGTAATATAAAACGAGATTACAAAGAGAGCCGTTTGCAACAATAACAACAATAAGAACAATAAGAACCGTATCAAATCTATCGGAAAAGTTTGCTGAGAGAAGTCTCGAAACATCTACCAACAGAGCTCCATGGTCACGAGGGGCTACTTCTCTTAGATGCTCACATCTTTCGACAACCAACCTTGTAGGCAGAACTTTCGGCGTGATCTTCGGTTCACAAAAATGGACCCTTATATGATTCCTAGGATCTGTATCAAATAGCCATGGATCTGTGTCTAACCACAGAAACGACACCCGTAAAAATTTGAACCTCCAGGCTTTGCTGTGACCAAAGTTGCGGACTAAATCTCTATCTTACTGGAGAGCACACAGAGAAAGCATACGCACTCTTGCATTCAAGAGAACATCAACGATAAAGAAAAAGCAACAGTGGCTGACACGTCGACACGCTCGCCACGCTGTCGAATGGTAAGTATCCGATGATCCACTGAGAAGATCGGCATCCTTCCTTCAAAGCGCGCAACTCTGCGGTGCTTGTTGGCAGAATTGGTGGCAGGAACTAAATTACTGTCAGAGGGAAACATTTTCTTAGTGTTATAAGAACGCCCGTAAAGAACATCTCTTGAGTCTTGTATGATATCTCGGGCATTTTCGCAGATGGTTCAGTAGACGAAGCCTTTATCAAATCTCATAACTTTTGTTTCAGACTATATTTGCACAAACTCAGAGTTTATACGTACATCAGTTGTTTGGTACATCAGTTAGTAATGAAATTTTGACGGATCACATTCTTCGTTACACCGTATCAAGGACTGGCTGATCAGATGGGAAGCATATTCCTTTTCTCTGATGTCTGTCAGCGCGCCTGGTTGAACCTGCGCAAGAGTTTGCGGCATCTTTGTTCTCTTATTCTAATAATTGCGGGTGTAAGGGAGTGAAACGTCTGCCCCTTATAGCTCTTCATTCCAAGATCCTGGTGGCAAATACTGTGAACCGATCGTTCACTTATTCCTACTTCTTTGGCGATCTTTCACATAGACCTCTGCGCTTTATCTCGGATTCTATCTCGTACCTTTTTGATGGCATTCTCAGTCGGTACTGTCACGGGACGTCCAGAGCGGTGATGGTCTTGAGTCCCTCCACACTCCTTGAAACGTTTGATGGTGTAATTCACAGATGAACGAGGAATTTCCAGCCATTTTGCGATGACCTACCGTGCGGGTGCCTTTGCCGTTGAGCCGAATAATGTATTCACAGGGTACTTTACACATTCTGAAAACTGGTACTACCAAATTCATGTTTAGAAAGTTCCATTCTACTACACTACAACAAAAAAATCAGCAGGACGCAGCGTCTCCCCGTGGTTTCTGCTCTTGTCTAAAGGCTTTTGCCCCATCCTGCAGAGCGCATGATGTGTATAATTGGATCTTCTGAAATTTGAACGTGCACCATTGTTCTCATTCATAGTCATTTCATTTAATGAACCTAAAGTGATCGTCTACGGCAGCGCGTTTTTGGGGGACTCGGTGACCATATTCGTTCCTCTACAACGTTACAGAAGAGGAAATATTCCAATTATTCCCTGCACCTAGAGGCACAGAACTCTTCTTCTCAAGTAAAATTCAGGACCACTAAAAATCTGAGAGGTTTTCTAATTGCATAGTTGTAGGAAAAGGAAAACTGCACCACATCTTACCTCGAATTACAGCTCGAGGTCTTTGTCCGAATCCCAGTCAAAGCCCTCCTTATTGTCGCAGAAGTTCTCTTTTGACATAACAGAGGTTCCTGAGAATTATTCTTTTGGGTAGTGTTATTGGGGCTCCATGCGGACAATCAGTGTTCCATCTCCCTCTGTCACACTCCATTCCATCTGACATAGCTTGTCCCGGGTGTACTCCTTGAAAATTTCCTCCCTCCACTTGTAATCCACTGGCGTTTCGTGAACCATCCCTGTACAATTTTCGTTGAATTTCCTTGTATAAGAAAATTCAAGTTCCACTACACGCCTACCTTCCAATTCCACAATGCGTAACGTGTTCGAATATACATCGCAATCGTCAAGACTAAACATACGGAAACACGGAAATCTGTAACAATATCCAAATTAGTTTCCAACTTTGGCATTGCTTTCAAAGAGTTCCGCGAATTGGTCACTGATCCAGTCACCTTCCACGTTCTCCTGAACAAAGTGTTCCTCCGTAATCCGAGGCGCACTTGTCAGTACAGCGAGATTGTGACAAGGTGTCATTGTGAATGAGGGCAAAGGCTCGCCATCATCGTCCACTCTACCGAAATACTCAAGTTCTAAACGAATATACTGCAAGAGAGCGGCGTCATGGGAATTATTTGGCTCACACCAGGTTCACGAAATTCGTAACGTTAATGATTTTAATTCGAGAACACGATCGAAACATTGCAATTGGAACGAGTACTGAAAAGGAAAATGAATTTTCAAGTACACCTGAGAAAAGGATCTGTTATGTAAGTTTTCTAAAAGCATTTTACGAGTAAGAGTCGGAACTGTTGCATGAGCGCAGTTTAAGCTATGAGAATGTTGGCCCTAGTGGTGGATGTGGTGTTGCGTTGTCGACTGTGAACGGGATGAAAACGCCGACTTGTGCCTGGGCGGGCTACTGGACGTCGAGGAAGGTCACTTGACAAAGGCACATATTCCCTCACTAGCTCAAAGGCTGAACTCGGAAAATAACCCTAAGCTAGAACACCGCTTCGTGGCGATCTGCCTCAAATCCGTGTGCTACTTTGTCTTTGGTCCAGCTGAACTAAAAAAATCACTGTCGGCTTCGCCGCGCTTCGCGGATGACAGTGATATTATGCGAATCTACTTCACTAATTTTTTCGTCGGTAGAAAGTTTAGTCGAGTTACTCAGCTACTAATGCTGGGGCCAAAATTGGTAAGGAGAATGAAACCTATCGAAATAAACTGTACATTCCGACTTCTCCTACAGCTGGCAGCAGCACTGCCCGCTCTTCATGCAAAACATCATCAAAAGTGGTGTATTCTGACCCGTCTTCAAAATATGACTCGAACAGCGTCGCTGCCCTTCGCACGATTGATATCTTTATCTGCGAACCATGGCAACTATTTGTCCAGCTCAATTTATTACATGGATACCATGCGGATTAACAATCATGAATCACGCCTCAACCTTCAGCGAATACTCAGATACCGAAACAGAGAAGCCACACAACAGAGTGAATCATAAAAAAAACAGGCTAGGTATAACCGAAGCTCAAAGAAGCAAAAGTACATAACGAACGATTCTTAAAAACATGCCCTAAAAGGCACGGAATGTTCCCCAAGATATTTGCCAAAAGCCTTTTCTGAATTGTTGAATGTTACCGGGAATTATATGGTGTTTTGACAGCATCTGGAACTCAGAACCCACAAACGCAGTAAATAGCCGCCTAACTGCGAAGATACCGCCGTGGACACACGTGCCGACCTGGGCAAAGAGGTTTCTTCGCGCTGGCGTGCGCGTGTAGTAAGGTGCAGTGGATGAAGTGTGGTGTACGGATTGCGTACATTTATCAGGGTCTCATGGCTGCACCTGTAAGCGGAGCAGTCGACCACGCTGCTCACAGGAAGTACCAAGTATACTTTCTCGTGTTTCCTGTGTGTTCCACACTACTTCATCATTACGTATTAGTTCATCGTCTCTAAGAACCTCGATGTACTGCGAAGTCTACAACACCGAAATTTCTGTGAGTGCTGCCTTCAAACTGGTATTACATACCAGCAACAAAACAAAACTTTGATATAACTGTTATGAAGGTCTATCACGATGTATCGAAAACAGACCTCATTTTTGATTTAGATGATCTGGTTACCACACTCAAATCCTGTGCTATTCTGGGTCATGGATTGCGGAAAAACGGCGACGTCGTTGCGTCAAGGTCCAGTTCAATAATTCAAACGCCCAACGGTGCAGCAGAATTGGGAAGGCATGTTAACTCCAAGTTTGGAAGTTTGAAACAGAAGTCATGTCATTATGTATCCGTTAAAATAGAGCGGCTTCGTTGCTGAAACGTGCTCGACGAAAATAAAACAATAGCATTTGCCTCTGTTTTCTAAAAGGAGCTTCACGGTGCGGAACTATCCCAATCACATTAGGATTAACTGGTTGTTCTTTTTGTTGCAAGCCACTCAGCGGTTCTGTTTTCCTGTGAATTAAGCTCATTTAGAACCCAGGATAGGCTCCCCTTCGGAAATGCACTGTGATGCATTAGTACGCAGCTGTATGAATGTCTTCTCTTTCGTACTGTGCACTCCTTTTTCCTTTTGAGTGATACGAGTGATATCAAAGATGTGTACAAAAGGAGAAAACTAGAACTAATCCCCATAAACAGTAGAGCAAAAAATGAGAAACGGGTAATATAGGAATCAAATTTAATCATTTCCTAATCAAGAACAGTTGATTATTCCTAGGAAGTGCGACGCCCTGTGGATGTATCTGACCGTCACTGTCAGATACACTCTTGGATTCTCTTGAATGTGAATGCTAAGATACGACTTCCAGAGGCTGGGATTGAAAGGCGTTTCAGATGATAGCTCTGGATGTTTAGATGAGGGAGAAACACACAAGTTCGGATTCAGTCAAGAGAGGACCAGAATGAGAGGACTGTTGTTTCGAAATAGTTGTGTTTAAGTGGTAGGAGGTATCTCGTATGGAAATCACCACAGACTACATTTCCTCCTATTCAGACAGCAACTGTAGGTATGGTTTTTATGATTAGAACTGTCGAGAGAAACAATCACAAGACTAGGCTTTAAATATGAGACACAGCAGGCGAGGAATGTTTTCATTCCATTTTGCAAAGTTGTTGCTGCGCAGGCCATTGTCCATGCGTGCCGTGTCGGTTGTCAATGTTTAACTGTTTACCAAGAAAATTGATCGTATGTTTAAAAAGTTCTCAGGATTCTAGTTCGCAACAAGGTAGCCAAGGGAGATGAACGTCTTTCCGGAATGGATAAGTCGAGACCGTTTTGAGGTGAATCGTATCGACCATATGTAGCAGGTAAAAGTTCAACGCGACAGCTCAACATTTCCGTGGGAAGGGCCTACTATTATTGCCTATGCGTGTGTGCCCTCTACAGTGACTTGTGACTTGCGGGGGGGG
>JARK01000029.1:86899-128733 GCA_000688135.1 Ancylostoma ceylanicum
ATAATGGAAAGTGGGACTACGGTATTCAACCCCTATAAACAGAAAGATATCGATCTATTGGAAAGTGTACAGAACAACTTCACTCGTAAAGTATTTATAAGATGCTCTGGGATAGACTATTCCTCAATTCCAAATTCGACAGAAAGGTCGAAACAACTAGGGTTGCCAACGCTCAGAAGTAGGAGGACAAAAAATGACTTAGTAATGATGTATAAAATTTTAACTGGCACGATTGACATTGACGCTGCCGAATTCTTCATGTTTGCTCCCAGAACAACTAACAGAAGTGGCGGCTTAAGACTTCCCGAACCAGTAGCTAAAAGTCAAATCAGATCAAAATTTTTCTCGCACAGAACTATCGGATTGTTCACTCCCTTGCTCAGAGATGGTGTACTAAACATGTCTGTCAACAGATTTAAACTGTACCTCGACCATCGGCTGAAGGCACAGCAGTAGATGCTTCCCTGTTCGCGTATTATTCGAATACCAACACATCTTACATTGTAACCTCAGCAATCCTTCAGATGTGCTTACTGTGTACTGATTTGTATTACTTGTATTGTACGCGTGACATTAGTCCGCTTTGAAATAAATAAATAAATAAATAAATATCACGTCGTAACCACAGAACCTCTCTTTATCTCTAATTTCTCCAGGACTATTGGCCCTGGTGGAACACACTATACATGACTTTCATTACCATACTCAACCCAATTACGGAAGTTCTCACGATCTCAACCCAAGAGAGCACATAACTGAGATATGTATCTACAGGGTGGCCAAAAAATATGAGCGCCTCATTTAGCGCTTCTGCTTTCTCACGTTTAATGTGATTTCGTTCCTGTTTCACATGTGAGTGACACTTTGTCAAATGCTCTTTCTTCTGAACTACAATTCATTCGGTTCCATGGAGGTGTGCGACAGTGGGCTCACTGCGAATCTATTGTGTGCACCACTCGCTCTGAGAGCCCATTGCAGCAATACGAAGGGAGTCGATATCTCTTCTGAAACCAGTTCAGAAGATCAACAAATCATGGTATGACGTAGGAGCCCCTGAGATGGGATCAAATACGGGTTATCCCTGTTCAGTGAACAAAGGGACAACTTTTACGACCATAGGCAAGAGGGTCAGCCAAAATGATGGTTCAGTCTGAACAATGCTTCGAAAACTCCTGCTCTCACAAGTTGGTTTACTTAGGTCATTGCCATTAAGGGTTGAGATGGCGTAGCTGTTGACTGGTTAGAATGAAATTGCCAGTGTATGCGCCAAAGCAGAGAAATGCAGAAAAACCTTCCGGGTCATCCTAGTGCGCCGCACGAAGACGTGCTGTGAACTGATGAGAAACATTTCACTAGGGAAGTTCTCCACACTTTTCGGAACAACCACCAGTCCATCAGTTAAGACAACTGATTCTCAAGAAAAAAAGGAACCGTCACAATGTCGTCGTTTCAGAGAGTTGTGATGGTTTGGAGGGAAGTGCCCGCAATTGTGAAGATATTCCTTCTTTTCACAGAATAAGACGGTAAAATCGACGTTAATTTCTTTCCATGATGACAAGAAAATCCCAACATGACTCTTGAGCAGGGCTACGCTCGGCCCCACAGGTGCGAAACACTCTACGCATGTTCAGAGACGGCGTTCATCGGATTCTCCAACAAGAATCAATGACCCTCCTGCTGTCCATATTTGAGTCCAATGGATTTCTCTATCTGCGTATTCGTGAAGGAAAACATGAAGAATAAAAATAGCATGTACTCAGGGTCTCTAGCACACGAACTCAGGCAAGCTGGTTGAAATTTTGTGAGGACTGCCTGCGGCACACCTTTATTTTTCAAAAGCAAAGATGGAGGTCCGCATCACGGCCAAGAAAGCCCACTCAAGGAGCTTTTTGCAAAACTGATTTGTCATGCACTTACGTACCAGAAGCAATGAGAAACCCAAAGTGATTATGGCTCACAGTAGAAAAATACTGTTTTTCTTGGCGCCCATACTTGTCGGCCACTCTGTATGTCTACCTCAAAAACCCTTGCCTCACGCTGCACCGTCCAGCTGCTGCGGAGCGCCGTGCCACCTATCGTCATAGGTGCGGCGCAGCAGACAGGCGGTGCAACGTGAGCCAAAGATTTTTGACAGAGACTGTGCAATATGGTTACCTTTTTTAAACGTGTACGGTATCTGGTGGAGACTGTGCTGCGACGTATTGCCACTGGTATGCGAAAAACTATTCGAAATGTTGATGAATGTGCCCCTTCTTACAGTTGATGACTGGATGGTATGCATGCCTGTTTGCAAAAACTAGTCTATCAGGGAAGAGTTCACCAGAGTACTCTGGAGTGTAGAGAAACACGAGGCTCCACTTCTTGTGACAGGCTGGCCACTTTCATGTGATTGTGGATGGCAGCGAAAATGATGGAGGTAAACAGCGTAGCAGTACTGATTAGGCGCGTGACTGATAATTGACTTCAATTTCGCACATTTTCCGAAGCGTGCCATCACTATGTACTTGAATTCGGAGTATTTCATCTTTGGGACGAATAACAACAAAAACCGGTGTCGCGATGAGTGTTATTCGTGTTCAACATCCAAAGAACGATTCTCTAGTGCATAGGTGTCATCTAAGGAATTTCTCAGAGTTTATGTGTGTATGAGAGGAACCCTAACCCCATCCAGTAGACTAAGTCCGAAACCTGCGTATGGCTATTTTAAATTCTTCACCGACAGGCCACATATTTTCCTCCACACCCGTGAGAAGCTGCCATTCGTGAATCCACTGACTCCATGGACCTGGACGTTACCTTCACCAAAATCCTTTAACTTCCACTTAAGAACATGGTTATGGTTTGGCTCCATCCTCTTGGTCTCAGTTCCGTTCAGAAAAAACTTCTTTTAACTTGAAAAGGTTCGCTGAAAGCAAGCATATATAAAATTTCTCTGTAGTCTACCTGGAAGAACTTCCGGAGCTTCCGCTGATCCTGTTTTACTATTGGAATATCGAAATATCTGGAACTATTGCGGAATCATGACGTCGCGCATCAAATTTCGTGGAACTTCCTAGTGGAGATGCGGAGAGAAAAGAAGCATCGGAACCTCCGCGGGGCTTAACACTTTTTGGGATTTCACGTAGGGATTTCCTACCGAAGGCGCACGGAACGTATGGGCTTTTAAACTAATGTGGAGCCCTGACGTCATTCGGAACTTCTGCAGAGCATCGAGAAGAACAGAATTATTCAAGTTGCTAAAGTATCAACCGGCACATTCATCCAACTTTTGAAGTAATATGTTCTTGCTTGACCTCAGCCAGCCACACTTCAAGCTGAAGTAAAATAAGTAAAAATAAGTAGTAGTAAATAGGAACTTTTTGGTGGTCTTACTTCAAAATGTACTTTTGATTATCTTAACAATGATGTTGATTATGTCAAATTTCGGTAAGAGGTCGCGGAATAGGAAAATAAAAGCGGCCTTGGGACTGTTCCCATAACAACGGAAATTTCATGGATTTACAGCAAAACAAATTTCTTCATGATCTCTCTGAAGTCGAAGCCAGGTAGTATCCACAGTCAGAGGGTAGATTTTCTTGGCAAATCTCTTCAAAAAGGGAAGTATTGCTTGACCTTGTAAATGCTTTCGATAAGGTTCCATTCAATGAACTTATCTCCAAACTTGTGGATGTTGGCATGCACCTCAGAATAGTCAATTGGATTGAAAACTTCATAACCGGCAGATCTTTCCAAGTTAGGGTCAATGAGTCCTTTCCGAAATCTTATCCAGTGACGAATTGAGTACCCCAGGGCGGGGTCTTATCCCCTATACTGTTTATCATATACACGTCTCGGATTCCTAGTTTAGTCAGCCAAAATGGTGTTTCCTTCAATATGTTCTCCGATGCTATAAAAATTTACAAAAGCCTTTCAAGCGATGATAATCGTGCTGCTCTCCAGCCAGCAAGCAGTGCAATCTCGATCTGGTCTGCACCAAGGAAACTACCCTTCCCTAGCGCAAAAACTAAGCTATTCCACATTGGTCGGTTATAACCAAAAACCGCTTACTATCTTGGTGAGTGGCAACTGAATGGTACTGACACTATCTGTGACTTCGGTTTTTCTTTGTGTACGAAGCTCTCCTTTGATGAGCATTGCTGCATCATAGCTAGGAAAGCAGACCATACCGCCTACAACATTTTTAGACCCTTATCCAGAAACTCAGCTTCACATCTCTAACCTATGTATAAGTCCTATCTAAGACCCATCATCGAGTACGGCGCTATGGTTTTATGCCCGAATTCAAAACGCTCTATATTAGGACTTGCAGCTGTCCAAAACAGTAACACTAGGAAGCTTTGGATAGCCTGCATGGGTACGACTACGCCAACACTCCTGTTTGCATTCGAAACCGTATATTTAGGATTCCTTCTCTCGTTACATGTAGAAGCAAGTGCGATCTTGTTATGGTTTAGAAGATTAACTGTGGTAAGGTTAGTCTTCCCATCAATAAATTTTAAACAGTATCTCCCTCATTTACGAGAGGTGGGCCATTCAAGAAGATTACGGTTGATTTCCTTGTGAAAAAATTAGGCTACTCTTGCTCACGTTCAGAATTCCCGCGGTTCCTGTTCGGAGCAATCACGGAGCCATTCCCTGACCTACAACAGAGCCATTTCGGAAACTACAGTCAGGTCACCTGCAGTAGCTCCGCGGCAGTTCTAAAAGCTTGTCGGGGTACTCCTCAACATCCATTGCAAGAAGGTGGGCTTGGATGCAAAATTCACTTGTTTGAAAGATAGAAATATCACTAAGAGTTTCAACTGGTTGAACGGTCATACGTTGTCTAGTTGTTTAATAATATTGCTCTTTTCTACACTTTCACATACGCTAGATACTATACTTAGAATCGAATAATGCACTAGATATGTATGTTCAAATCCGAGAATTCTAAAAATCATTAAAAATCCCGCGTTTCTGGAAAAGAGGGAGAAGTACTTACAACTCTTGAAGAATTACAAGCAGAGGTTGAAGGCTATCTACTTTTTTAACACTCGGATTTTCTCTATCGAGTTCTGAATTGATCACTAAATTGTGTGTAATAGATACCCTCGGGAGTCTTCTAAAAGAACTAACTCTGAAGCCACTAGCACGATAAATGTGGTTAATTAGTGGTGATTACTACAGTGGTTAACTGATGCATGGATTGTGAAAAAAAACTCTGAAATTTTAGCAAGGTCACGTTTGAAACATATTTTTGGACCCTAATTATGCTAAGAAAACACTTGTTCTGAGTTGACCTTCAAATTCTTTTGCGCTACACCACTTGAAGTCCCGAGTTTACTTCCTCCTCAATTGTTTGTGACCTTTAATATTTGACGAAAATCCTGAATGAAGCGAAGTGTCAACAACTTCAATAATATTATATTCATATTTACATATTTAATACTCGTATTACTGTCCTACTATGTATAGTCTGTTTCAAACGCGATGACAGTTCGGTTCGTGCGTATTACCTGCTTTTCTCTCACTCCTCCCCAGTGGCTGCACGTTTTCTTGCGTTCCTTTTCTCTCTGCCGTCTTCTCAACAATCGTCCCAGATGAGACGGACTACATAAGCCTCGAATTGAAACAACAAGTCCTTGTTCATGTTTCATCAGGCGATGGCAAGACTTTCATGGGAATAGAAAGTAATGGGCACCTCCCATCATCTCTGGTTACATGTTCAGATCAGTGGATGTCCTGTCGCAGACGGATGGAAGACGATGAGAGAGGGGTGAGGGAAGTGAGATGGTGTCTCGGCTAAAAAATTCCGGAAGGCCCTGAGTCCGAAGATGCAGTTACCAAGAACTAGTTTTAGGGCAAAATTCAATGGGTATTCAAAAAGTAATCGTAAAAATAAGGAAGCAAGAAATGGCTTTAACAAGAACGCTTGTGTTTCCACGAGGTGCAGAATCTTGGAAACTCTTTCGACCATTTCTCGGAGATGTTTCCCCACCTTCCTGCGCCACTGCCACTGATTTGGAACAGAACCTATTCCGATCTTTTACATTTCCCAAAAGGGGATTTTCTCATTGAAGCCAGTGAAAAAAAACATGCTTTTCGCTGACAAACATGTTAATTATTGTGGAAAGACAGTTTTCAACCACAGAACGGCAAATGGTTACTTGACAAAATAACTTATAATCGAATTATGCGACCACTTGGTTCCAGCTAATTAGTCGGCACAATATTCGAAGTAATTCCTCTTTATAACACTGGTTCGATATGTTCTCCCCCAGGAAAAGCGTGACGCTTCAGATCAAACCACTGTGCAATCGCACAGTGGTGCGGACAGACAATTTGCAGGAACCTCAATGCTTTCTGGAACATTTGACAGTTATAAAACATACGAAGAACCCATTGCTAGCACATGGTGGCAGCACCTAGGATGTTGACGTAGAGGTTGATGACGAAACGATTCAGCTGCTCTGAGGTGTTACTCCTAGCATTTCTCACTCAATCCCCAATAGTCTTCTTGAACCGTGTTAGGCAATATCTGCACCAGAATCCAGGATTTCCAAGACCAAGTGTGAACGTGCAATCTAGCAAACAGGGAATGGAGGAATGATCAGTGTTCAAGTGCAGTTCTCATGTGAATTAGAGTGGGCGAAAATCGTCTAGTTTGAAAAAAAAATGCTGAACTTTATCCTGGAGTTGTGCATTTTGCCAAATTCAGGTCGAAGCGAATCCCAGCGGGACTTAGCTAGCTTGTAAATTATAGTAGATCCTGCCCAAATTTGGGATGACCTCCAGGCAAATTTGGGGGTTTCCCACATCAATTTCCGCGTAATTTGTGCCTAACTTCCTCCAGCATTATCCAGACTTCCTTCCTGAAGTTCGGCTGTCGCCGTAAAATCAAGGAGTTGTTTACGAGGTCTTTAGAAACCAGGAACTTGCTTTTTAAGGGTCGTGCATGCCATTCTCGTAATCGGAGAGCATCATGCTCCATCCACTTGCAATTTGCATGTACCTCAGCCTTCACCCAATTCCACACAATCCCAGTGATCTGTTAAGAGCTTCTCTCGGATCATATCCAAGTGTTTTGAAAGAACGGCCACTAGAGAACTCTTCCCCATTGCTACTTCCGTTTTTCTGCTGCGTCCTTGGTCCTGCCTTCGGTTCGTAGAGGTTATCGTTCGTCGCTTAATGAGTGAATTGAAGGGGAAAATTGCCGTAAATGTCATAATTATCCAAAAGAACCCAGAGAAAATGAGAAGAGGCATGCAAGGTACAAACCAGTTGGTGATCATCACTGCCTGAATGGGTGACGTCACTTGTTTACGTTCTTTTAGCAAACAGGTTGAGGTTGAAAGCATAGTGCGAGAGTGTACTCATGGTCAGTGTTTTCAGCATTCGGTAACAACCATTCAATCATCTCTGCACCAGTAGTAAATCAAAAACCAGGAAATCACGAGTTCACTGTTCTGGAACACTTTGATATCCATGTTTATTAAAGGAATATTAACTCTTGCTCAGACAGCTCAGCAGTCTGCGTTATGTGCGGAAAGCAATCAACACAACAATCAACACACTCGCAAATACTCTAGTAAAGTGACTTTAAAACATATTTAGGCCAAAGATAAGGGACAGAATGTACAACCCGGAAAATGTAACACATGTACTACGTTGTAAAAGAACAGTAAACGAAAAGTGTTAAGATCAGTGCACGTCATTCGGCCAACATTTTGAGACGAATGATCACTAATTGCAATTAACGATGACGAAGAGAGATAGAACGATTAGTTCATGCGTTGTAGGTAAGAGTCGCTCATGAGCTTTCGTTCAGAAGCTGCTCAATGAACGGCTGCACAACGTCACCGTGGCTCCAAGCAGTTGGATGGAAGCGGAAACGAGGGCGTCCCTGAAACGGTGAGTTCTTTGGTGTTTATCCACGAAAGAGCGGTCGTTCTCCGAATGAACACTCCATTACCTGTCTATCAATAAGGAATTTCTCAAAGTTCCATGTAATGTCATTGGCTCTGACGGGGTTGTACATCAGTTCGCCAGTTTTTCCGATCTTCTCCACCGTTTGCGGACAGCTCTCCTTTAACAGACACAGTTGAAAAGGGTTTCTATCGTTACTCGTTTCTGGGACAGATGTTTGGCCGACGGTCGTTGCGACGTCTAGTTATATGGGTGAATCGACTCTCTCACGCTACTCGCTTTTCCATTTCCAATCTCGACGCAAAACTGGTTAGTAAAAGGGCGCTACCTTTGTTGTGTGAGATTAGGGGAGACGAGATTTCGATCTCGATTACCACTGATCTTTACTAAAAGAACAGGAAACCAGGTAAGGGTTATCCTCACATTGTTCTTCACAATCTTTCTTCCATGAAAAAACTCCTACAGCTGAGGAAGTCATGGTTGGGTTTTTTTTTCTAGAGTGAGAACACCAAACACACCTTGAGGAACTCGTAAAGCGGATGATGGTTTTCACCGTTCACATCAATTTTTCCATAGATATGAAGGTTTTGATGTGGCTTCCAACCATTACCCGGTCGGACGTACATGATTCCATTCATCAGTTCGTGATTCTCAGCTGGTTCCTGTAAAATTTTGTCCTTTAGTCTCCTCTAACTGCCCTGTTTTACTGCAATCATTGATGCTATCTATTCTAACCTGTAGGTAGAACTGATTGCATGGGAATGCCAGAATTGTGAAACCAGCGTTCGCATACTTCTCAATCAGTGGATTGAAGTCGGTGTATTGTTGGGTGTAAGCTGAAATGACGTACGTTTTACAATGTTGCAATGTGCACACAACTTGTTTCTCATTTCGTGCCCTCTTGGGCAGGTTCTGATGGTCACGTGCTCATGTGTGCCTTCACATGAAGACATCGAGAAGGTCGCTAATGGATGCGCTCGATCGTAGTTACAACGGACAGAAACGAGTGGTAAGACGCCACATTAGAAACGCGAAGAAGTGTACGACATGCAGCTGAACTGCGCGGTCCTAACGAAAGCGACTTTATAAAGACCACGATGTATGGGTAAATTCTAGGTAATGTGGCACAGAAATGAATGAATAATGACAGATGGGTTGCTAAGGAGCTCACCGCAGAATGTGGCGACGTTGATAATCAGCAGAACCTGTCCTTTGTACTGGGAAAGGTCGGTGAACTGTCCTTGAAGAGTCTCCATCTGAAATGGAATTTCTTTCAAACAGCAAGCGCGCGCCGCTCTGATCCGAGCTGTTTTCGCTTTCTTACCTGGAAGTCGTAAATCGACTGATTCACATCCTTGCACTGACTCCATCGCGTTGTTTCGTCGATCATTTTTGGACCTCAAAAGAAGCATTCATCAAAAGTCCGACAGTCTGACCTTGGACACTGCTGCAGCAAGAACTATGCGAACGTTCTCTGGTGGCCAGAAAAAAGTGCGAATAAAGCATAGAAGCCGCGTGAGCCGATCCAGACTCAAGAACACCCACCTGGTTGAGCGGCGACGAAAGCCGCGAAGATGCAGATGAGAATCGGCGAGAGCATGATCAGCGTTTGCCCACCTCGATCACCTCCTTTTATATTGCCCCTGCGCGTGGTTAGACGCCAGTAAGAGAGCGGGGCGGGACCGGAGGCCAAGACACACCACACACACATACAGAAAGACTTTTTGAACAAACACACTTCCTACTTGTGAAGCAAATTCGATCCCGAAACACCACATCCTCCAAATATTATCCACAAAATTATTTACACGTCTACAGCTAAAGACTCGTGGTGGTAAATTTGGCTGCAAAACACCACAGTCCACACTCATCACACTCCACCTCTCTTCGATACTCTCCATAGACCCTGAAAACCAGAAGCATCTGGGGGTTCTGATGACGCATAAGGTATCAACTGTCCACGAAAGAAAATTGGCTGTAATTTGTCTGCAAAAAACACTATTCACTGACGCACACGTTAGTTATTTGATGAGCCATACCAGGTGAATTTTCTTTCATGGAGGGAAGAGCTTATCCAAAACAAGACGAGGTCCATGCTCGAATCCGCAGCTAGCCTCATCTACAGGTAATGGCTGGAAATCTGGAAGAGAACAGCTATGAGAACAGATCCAAGCTGAGCTTGTACGTATGTTGGGGAGTGGGTATCGAAGCGTTTGCACGTTCTGTTTTATTCTCTATACACTCTTGATCAAATCATCACCATAAAAGCCGTGCTTGGATGGAAAGCCCGCTGGATTTTTGTACTATCTTGCGGTTTTCTGTGAGTTTGGGCAGCCGTAGACGATCCTCTTTCTTCCCCATGATTTCGAAATCCTCTCGTTATTCCAGAGACGTGTTTTAGGAAGCATTGATAGTGGAGATGTTTGGCACATGCACGTTCTTTCATTGAAAAATCTTATTTGCAGTATAAATGCTTGCTCTAGGATAAGAATGATAACCTGTAAAAGTAGCACTGTTCAATTAAAAACAAGTAACTCAGACATTAGATAGTCCAAGAAAACATAACAGCTTCTAATAATCCCCGGATTCTAAGACCGTTAACCCTCGACAAACCCTGCGACATCGGACCTTCCGCCGTCATCTGACTAGGACAGAAACGCAAGAAAAAAGACTACATGCCTTTATCGTGCAATAAAATCACATGATTTATCTATATCCATTTTTACAACCATCCTATAGCGTAATTCTAGCTCCCAGCACTTCTTTATAGCCATGTTTACAACTGTGAAATCGTTTGCTGGTTGTAAATTAAGATGTCATAATAATCTTACACACCGTTGCGAGACAAATCGTTGAACAATGTTGATAAATCGAGCGTTTCCGCAGCCTGTTCAGGTATGGAGATGGGCCGACTTTTGGAATGGGGGGATTCTCGTGGTTTTCCTTTAGCTGAGTGGCATTTCACCTTCTTCTAATACGTGTCCTTCCTTCAAGACATGAAATTGCCTTTCTTTCTTTGTATGGGAGATGAAGTGGTCACTATAATAAGGTTAAGCTGAAGTCTTGATCGGAAACAAGTTTTTTTTTTGTGGATTTTGCCAAAACGTGCAAGCCTCACGTTTCCGTTGAACCTTGCGGTGGACTCAAAAGAAGCGTGTATGATCTGTTCACCAAGTTGCATTCGTATTTGTTCTTTGCGATGTGTTCACTGTTTATACTACCGCAGAATCTGCCAGGATGCACGAGCGCCATTTGCACGTCACTTTTTTGTGAGTTCTCAGTCTATTCTCCACCACCGATCCTTGACCTTTATAACACCTCTTCTAGTTATTGGATTTCTGGAATGTATCATCCTGGAAGGGGGCCGAGTCTTTTTATCCAGAAATGTTTTCTTCACTGATACTTCCAAGCCTCACAAAGTACGAGAATATACGCTTCGGGAACAACTTTACGGATTCATATTGTTGTGTCATGAACATCTCCTGTCGTAAAACCTACACAATAGAGCTTGAGCAAACTGACAGAACTGTTGGTCCGTTACGTACGATTCGTGCACAATTGTATTAATACACGACTACGAATTTACGCAATTCATGTAGGAAGTTCTCATTTCAGTTCGCTTCCCAGTTGCATTGCCAAGGTCAGAGTACAAGAGCCGAGCAGTCTAGTGAACGGACGATCTTTCGAACTTTCCGGGGACATCCACCCACAACTGTTGATATTTGAACCAGAGCGGAGCAAGTGGAGATCTCCGCCAGCGTGGATTTACAAGTCTCGGCAGTCTTTTCATCTGCAAGAAACTGTTTACCTTGGTCGATGTTCGAAGACCAACTCTAATTTTCGGCGCGCCGATGATGTATTCCATCACATGTTTTCGTCCTAATCAATATGCATCTTCGACATGATTGTTCGATAGTAAAAGCGCTTTGTTTTCCTTCGAACAACGCAATTTCTCTGCCCCGTAGGTGTAGTCTTTCCGGTTTTGATGCTGTTCTCGTCTTGTTTGCACTGTCATTATTAGCCATGCCATCGGCAGTTGGTCGTACGTCCTGTCGTTTGGCAAAAACGACTTATTTGGTCTCTGACATAAAAAAACAGTTTTCACCTTCTGTTGGGAAGACGTAATGGTCCTGAAAATCAAGCCACGTGTGATAGTTGTGCGAGATGAACTTTCTGGGGTAGGATTCATCAATGCATAACCAGGCTAGAAAGCCAACCTTATTTCCTGCGTCCATCAGCATTGCGTAGTCTATAGGTCAACCAATCAACCATTGCCAGTTTGTATGAGTAACCATTGTCGGTTTGTGCTGTTAAGGTTTAATGAATACCAGTCCTAGAGTTCAATCTTCTTTGAAATGGGAATGAACAGGAGTTTGCAGTGCATGAGATGGTTTCAAAAGTGATTTTTACTGAAGTTATCATTTCACTGGGCGAACTAAGTGGCTGTGTTGTAAACCATCTGAGAGCCAGGAAACGCAAGGAATCTGCTGTGGGTATCGTCTCGGATCCATGATACGGTAGAGAAATACGTCCGTCGCACAGATACCCTCGGACATCGCCATAACCGTCGGCGATCACCATGTGGATAAGACGACTGGACAGATCCCACATTTCAAAGGTGATGGTTACTGGAGACAGTCAATGTAAAGTGGCGATCGATATACACTTTTTCCACTACCATTGTAGCTTATAAAGTTGGTTCATTTTGCACGCATTTGAGAAATACAGGCGAGGAGAATCGTCTCGAAACGATCCTAGGCGTTGCGTCCCAATCGATACATATTGTTTCCATCACGGTTACCTCATTGTATATTACATATTCATTTTGGTTGCTTCTAAACTGGCGAAGTCTCCAAGTTTTTCATCCATGATACCGTGTAAGAATATATTCGATACGAGATGAATCATATCCCTGCGGTTCCTAATTGCTCAAATTAGCCAAATTCGCCATTACCAAGGCTAATTCAATTGAACACTTTAACTGAAATTAATTGACGCCACCAAAAGGTTCTTAGGTTTAAATAGGTGTTGCTTTCTCTGAATGACGCTGCAACAGGTCTTTTACTTAGTAGTTTTTTTTTATTTATTTTGACCTCTAACTTGCCCTTCATGATTGAGCAAAGCCAGCTGTCCCAAATCAACTACAAGCCAATCAAGTTTTTGAAAAACGAAGAAAAAGGAAGTAGAAATCCTAAAAAGTCAAATGTGACCGTGTTGGACACTTCGGGATCATGTTTCTGATGGTTTTTCTCGCTTATGTACACCTTTTCCTGCTTCTTGCTGAATCACCAATAGTGCTTGCAAGTTCTTTCTAGGCGGTTTCACAGGAAATCCCGTCGAGAGATGTTTTTCGACCGCTTGGTGTAAACAACAGTGTGGGTCTAGACAGATTTCTTGTTCTAATGTAATAATTTCACACTTTTCATGAAGAAAATAGCTATCAGGTATCAAAACCGTCACCATATGGATGCACTTCTCTAACGATCCTAAAGTTTGGGACCTTACTAGACTTCTTTGGTTATATACCAGCTCCATAGATAGAGTGACTGTGCCTTGCGTCTGGTGCGTCACATCAAATTAAGAAGAGCTCACCTTAGAAAAGAACGGTGAGTTAAAGGGAGAGCAACTTCCGCGCTGTTGGCGAAAGGGACGGAGGACAGGAATGAAATGAGGCAAGCGATGAGGGAAAATGAAAAAAAAGTCTGTGGAGGGACTGTGGTTCTTAGATGCAAGAGGAGAGACCTACCTATCCATCTTCATAAAACCCCAATTTCTATTTATTTGTTTTTTTTTACAATCAGTGGTGTCTCACCTCATTAATAAAGAATAATAGGGAACAAAAATGTTTCTGTTCTGTAAGTAGGTGTAATGGTGGGTTTTTCTAAAGGTGTATTGATGGGATTTTCAAAGCAAGGGTTCCGTCACGATGTGGAATCAGGCCGTTCTCCTTCTATGGAAGGTGATGAGTTTCCAAGCGAGATCATCTTCCAATATCCAGAATGGGCCTAGAACTGAGAATTTATACAAGCACCTCACCCATAAATACTGTGAATCTCCGCATAATCACGAAAGTTTCGAAATTTCGAGGCGAAGATCCAGATTGGAGCGCGGAAATGTGTAGCACCCCGCAGTAGTACGTTCAGGGAATTATAGTCTTCAATAGTGCAGAATTTCCACACCACTAATTTTTGTGTTTACTACTTTTTAATTGTTGATTGCACTTCTTACATCAGAGTGACGGTATTGCATGAATTGTAACGAGGGGGCACGAGGTGCATAACTAGCTTGGTTTGGACTCCTGTGACCCTCGTGAGCGGTCGGGTCTTTCGCCCTAGCAAACCGAGGAGGAAGAAGTCCAATCCAACTTGCCGTTGGCTGGCGTGGACCGCATGCCAGGAAGAAAGGATTAGCTGCGACTGTGCTCATTCAATGTCCATTAAGTCGCCAGCAAAGCTCGAGTGGCGGATTTGATGACAGCAAGGACTAAGGATGTGTCAGGAAGATGAACAGGTCTGTTCAGTGGTGCTGATTCTTCAAGATTCTCCGCCTAAAAATACTATGGACGCATTACTTGTCTTTGTCTGGTAGAGTATAAATGTAATTGTAAAAGGCTTGGTTTTGTTGCTTCCCTTAGAAGGAGAAAAAGAAAAGGAGTAATTAACTCTCTCGCTCCTTGAGTATTCTACTCGATATCATAGTTAAATCATCCGTACTGCGGTGAGTAAAACCCCAACCAGGCTGAGGAAGGATCCTCAATGGATATGCGGAGAGGCGTTTCCGTGATTGGATACCAGCGGGTTTTTTTTCAATTGTAAACGTTTCTGTTTGAGGTAAAATATGGTAATGTATTACCTGTAAGACTTAGCCAGTAAGGTTATAGGTGAACAGTAATCATCAATTCATTAGTATAATTTGAAGATTTTCACATTTAAACGAATGGAGTCAGTGGCTCTTCGGTCAAGGAGAACGATAAATATCCGCGGCTAAAATCTCTGACGAGATCGTATTCGTCCGAAATTGGACGAGAACGATGTCTTGGCATTTTGGTGCTCCTCTTGGGCGATTCAGGAGTTCAAATTCTGAATTTTTTCTCCATAGTATTCTCCAGACGGCATTATAATCTCAAAAAGAGTACCTCGACCTTTGGAATAAGTCATTTCAGCTATTGAATGTTTAGTCAATTCATGGTGACTACTATCCAGGAATCCTAGGAATCCCAAAGTTTCAAAAGTAATCGAACTACCTGAATCGTTTTAATCGTTCTTAGGAGCTCATGTCTGTAAATAAACAAATGCTGCGAGGTTATTCAGGTCATACGTTTGCGAGTCTATTCAATCGAGACGCTATTTGCACGTCCGGTTTGAGAAAAGAGCAGAACCTTTACGTGAGGACGCACCGAGTCAACACCAATAAATAATTGTCGGCACAACCAACAACTGCCACCGTCGCCGCGCACGAATTTGATCTCATCCTGAAGGGTGAACGCTGGGGGTGGTAGGTGGGATGAATGTATCAGAGGCAATCTCTCACCCGGGGGCCATTTCGAGGTTTTTTTTTTGAGTCTTCAGAAGACGCTGATCAAAATAATATACAGAAGTTCTTACGATAATGTGAAAAAAACCAATTTATTGACCCCCTTCCTTTATGGAGAATTTGGGGCGCTTATTGGGACATCTCCCACAAAACCATGCAACTGGTGAGATCTGCGCTCTTCTTTTTCTCGACTATATTTGTTTACACGTTTTGCGCTCACTAATCCTGGTGTTTTGTTCTTTGTTTCTGACTCTCACTCACTGACCGAACTGGTTCAGCTGCCAATGTTTTGCTTTTTGTGCACACAGGGTGCTTGGAAAAAATATAAAATAAATAAATATTTAAATAAATAAATAGGTAAATGTATAAACAGATAAATATCGATGGTTGGCACCAGCTCTTGCCTGTGGAAGTTGCCCCAATGGGACTGTTCACAAAAGAAAGTGGTTCTTCTGCGCGTATGTGAAGAATATTTACACGAACAGTGTTTCTTGAGGTTTCTTCGGCATAAAAAGTTCAAAAGCCATCTTGAGCTGAGACGAAAACCACCCTGAGCTGAGACATTACTTGATAGGGAATCTGCATACAAGTAGACAAAACCAGACGAAGATCATTAGTGTAGTAAGGCACCTCTTCAACGAAGAAATACATCCACTCCTTAGAACGCATCCCATAGCGAAATTTGGTACAACATAGGATCAGTCTCGCCATTTCCAAGCGCTTAGGTCAAAAGGCATTAAGTCAAGAAAGATATGCTGCACTGCCACATTACATCAAGTCATCAACTATGTATAGTTAAGCCTTTGGTCGGAAGGTAGAAACTCCTGCCTGCGGGGCTTGTCCACTTTCAATCACCCTGAAGGCAACAATACCTCAGAGAGCGTGCATGATTTGTAAATATGACTAAAGTACCTGTTTTGTTCATGGATATTTCTATTTTGGGCTCTAAAAAAGGTGAAACCGTCGAACAGGCATTCTTAAAACTCTTCTCACCATCATCATGTTTGGCAAATACCAAGAAACATTGAAAAACTGTTCAGGGGTTCAAACGTGTCTAGTGGACGTGTGACTCAGTATCCAAGTGCCGACATTGAGCCAATAGAATATATCAAGCTTTCGTTAGTTTCTTGGTGAATCCATATGAGAACAAGGACGACTGGCTGCCTGACAATGACTCAGAATTTTATCCATTCAAACAGTGACTAGTCGAATGTCGAATCGTGTCAATCGAATCGAATGTCCAATTTCCAAATTCAGGAACTGAACCTGAATGGAATCGCATCTTTCAGAGGTCATACCACATATTGTTTACACACTGATGCTGAGACTTGATGGCATATGTCATTAGTGACTTTAGGAGTATTATAGAAAATAAATCAAAAGGTGACTTGTACATTCTTGGTATCTTGTATATTCCACAAACCTTATCTAGATTGTAATTACTGTTTAGAAGGGCATGATTTTTGCTCTGAGACTGTAACACTATCGCAAGAGCTACTTTGCAACAATTACGACTTCATGATCTTAAGAGAAGCCTCACAACCTTGCATTTGGGTAGGTTTTTACAAACACTGTTGGATCATGATGAACTCTCACATGCCGGCCTTTTCTGGATGTATTGGAGCGAAGCTGATCGTACATATGTACCAACGTCAAACTACCCAGAAGGTAGAGAAGATTTGGATAGTTCACAGGACCAGCTATAGAAATCAAAGAAACACCAGAAACGACCGTCAATCTGTGCGAAACACTTCTGACGCCATCAATCTACGAGTAATCATAGAGTTTTTGGAAGACTATGTAGAACTATGCGCACTCTGCTGAAGAGAAGGAAAACACATAAGAACCTCCATTGTGAAATTTCTCACGTATTCAGCAATGGTTATCCCGTGTTGCTTTTCAAGTTCATCATCGAAAACAAGCTCGAAGGGATCGGCCTTTACACAGTGTTCACGCTTTCACTTGTCAAGTTCTGAATGTTTTGTTGGCTGTGGCTGTTGGTTATCCAGTTTTTTGTGTATGAATGTACACAACGTGGGGCAAACGAAAGAAGCACATTTACCAACCAATCTGTTAGAAAAAGTTGAACACAGGCACGGATTTCAGATAGTGAGATCTGTGGGAAATTTAGGTTTCCAGTAGCTGAGTTGGAGTTTAGGCGCAATCTCTGATCAAAAATTAGAGGCAAGAACGGTAGATGTACGAGGGTCTACCACTATTTGGTCCTCTATGATTGCAGAGGCGAATCTCATTTAGATAGCAGGAAAATGATACTGTTTTTTTTTCTCGTTCAGACAATCTACATACTTTTTTAACACTCCCTAGTAATAAGTTCAATATTCGTGTTGACTAGTTGGTCGTGCTCATCTGTGCAGAAAGAACTATGATATACGAGAGAAGATCCCTCTCTACAACCGGTTAGTCCAGAAATTCTGAAATTTTTTCCTGATGCAATTGAACAGCAATAACGAACATTCGATGCATTCCCTATCGAAAATGTTGTAAGGGAAATTCTCTCTTCTAGTGATTAGGTAAAGATACAATCCGTTCAGGGGACTAAGCGGAGTGTCAGGAGTTGCCGATTCTCGGAGAATCAAAGTAATAGCATCACTTGACTAAGTGAGATATTGTATATTGTAAAAAGCAGCATTCCCCATTTCGTTTGAGTTTTGGAGACGAATTTCTTCACAGGAGCGAAAAGCAAAAAATCTACTAATCAGAACTAGATCGAATTTTCATAGGCAAGGAAGGTTTGCTAGGTTTTTGCTTTTCCAGAATTTTCATCACGTTCCCAATATCTTCTGCTCTACATAACGGAAAATCCTGGACGTTGTCTGGGTGTGCGAGTCGGCTTCATCACCTTGGAAAGAGGGCGAGGGCGTTTAGACTTCCGCCTTGTAAGAATGACCGTTTTTATTCTAATCAGCCGGTTTTGAGCGAATTTGACGTAGTTGTGATACATTGACACGTAAGTGTCATGTGACTAAGTACTCTTCAAAGTTCCTGGTCGGAAGAAAACAGTAGTTCTTCTGGAGTTCAATGGAGATGGCAAAGTTTGGAAGGAACTTGAGTAATTCTTTGTAGACCCTCATAGAGTATAGGAAAGTAGTATGTAGAAAAAGTCGAGTAGCAGTGGTGTGGTTATCAACGATGAACTTTCGGCAGCAAAGCAACAATGTTTTGTAGTAATACAACTTCCTTGTGCACGAAAAATCTACCAAACCTGACATATGCACGCATCTTAACCAGACTGCTTATAGTTAGAATAGCCGGTTAGTTACAATTTCCAGAAGATATTTGATACATTGCATTTTCACAAATTTATAGGAATGGATCGAAAGCAACGACTTCGCCTACCATTTTTTACGTTCAATTTTTCATTTTTAACGAAGTTAGCGAGAGTACTGTAGCTAGCATTGTGCCAACCAAGATGGAGCAACGCCTTCCATGACTTCCATCTCTTAGCCCTGAGTTCTCAACATGCCCGAAGTTCTCATGAAGCATAAATCATTGACAAAAACCCACCCATTGCCTGTTAAAAGAGGCAGTTGCTACACTTTTCTTGCAATATTTTCTTTCAAAAATCTGTTTTAAGTTTTGATGCTTTATGATTATTATTGATCCTTATTATCGGAGGAATGCTCCGTTAGCTTTCGATTGAAGCTAGACAATGCTTGTTCATGGTTATGAATTTCATTTATCCGTTAGGCAACAGTGAGGGTAACACATTGGCCAAGAGCCAACCTTGCAGAGTTTTTACTTCAAAAGACGACAAAGCAGTTGGTAAGGGTGATGATGTGTGTGAAACGTGGTGTGTTGATCTTTCATATTCGGATTACTCTGAGACGAGAAGAGTGGAAAAGTGCTTTACATAACGCTCTAATAGATGACAGACCCTTCAGCTGTTTGTGCTCCATTGCAAAACATATACGCATGGTATTATTTCTTGCACAGTTGCTCTCAATCGAAAATATTATATTGTTCTAGGTTTGTTTGTTAACGACACCCGAGATTGGTATGATCTTTTTTCTTCGGTCAACGTTCCGGCTAATTTGCCTTCTTCAGGGCCTGAAAGGATCCGATTGACCCAGTTAGTTCTCTTACCACCGGTATGGGCTACTAGCAGGCGGTAGCACTCTTGCAGGACAGCCACCAGAGGCTTGCGTTAGTTTCTTGCAGAATCTTGACTGACTGAAAGATAAGATTTCAAGCTTCCGACAAGACTTGCTGATGCAGCTGGCCTCGTCAATCCTTCTAATTGTCTAGCCCTTCCAGGCCTTGAAGAAGGCGAATTAGCCGAGGAATAGGCCGAAGAATAGAGATCATACCAATCTCGGGTGTCGTTAAACAAAGAAACCTATAGGAATTTCAATCATGCCAAGATTCAGAGACAGTCGTACTTGGAATATTATATTGATTATATTATATTGAGAGCATCCCTACGACCCAGCTACTCCAGTGAACACCAAATCGGGAATTAAATGAATCAGAATTCGAACATTCGGTTTCGAACAGATTGATGTTTGCTCATTTTTGCAACGGAGAGTACTGCAGCGTTGAAGGAACCATACCAATAGATATGATGTTTTCTTTGCCAGTTAACGGGTCTCTTATTTATTTGTTTATCTATCTGTTTATTTATTTATTTATTTATTTATTTATTTATTTATTTATTTATTTATTTATTTGATACACCAATAATGGCCTGCAGTGCAGATAACATAATCACCTGAAGCATGAGGATATCACATCAGCAAACATATAGCAGTTAAGTGAACAGTAAAACAGTTACATTACCCCTCCAAATTGCCCTAACATATAGGTTGACGAACTTTGAAAAAAAAACATGCTGAACTCGAACATATGTATACCAAAAGAGATGACTAACTAGCCATTGTTTAAGGAAGACTAGGTTTGACCGAAATGATTCCGACTCACTTAACTATAGTTGCTACCTTTCATTAAAAACGTGCTGGGTGTATACATGCATTGTGCATAGGTGCAGAACAAGTATGTAGTTAAAAGCAGCACACACGGAAATGTGCGTTACCCAGGTTTTGGACCATTCTGACAGTTTACCATAGTCCAGTAAGACAATAGCGGCAACAGAAATGCCCTGCGTTCAGCATAGTAACAAGTATGATTCAGTGCTTGCGTTGAGTTTGATAAGTTCACCGCATGCTAGAAGCCAAGCGTTTAGTGTTGCATCGTCAAGCAATTTGATGCCAGTTGTTTTTCAGCACAAAAAACCGTTTCTAACTTCTGCTATTTCAGACACCGTCGCTACTCCAGCATTGCTTATGCTGAGTGTAAGACAAACTTACAGCAGGCGGAGGTAATTCCTTCCTCTGCCCGATACAAAAAACAAAATGTTTGTGGTTACTCCATTCTACTTCACCTAATTCCCTCCGCTTCGAGCTATTTCGAGAGGTCGGCTAAGCGTGAGTGATTCACAACTGTCTAAAAACATCATGACAACATTACTAGCAACAGCATGACATGTTTGAGACCGAGTCATCTGCTTTGAATCTATCAGATAGTACGTGTTTACAACTGCAAATTTAGAGAGGTTGATCTCTGTACAACGCTCTCCTACTTTGCTATGTGATTGTGTAAATGACGCGATGTTGTCATGAGTAAGTGCGGGTCGTAATTTTAACTGACTTGAATAACTATGGCATTAACGGAGATTTACCGCCACAATACCATTGGTAGTCCTTGGCAACACAACAAAAAAAAAACGCAAAGGCGCATCTTTCTCACGCTTTGCTAAGACTTTGTTTCGTGAAAAGTAACTTGGAAACATGTATACATATATCTTCAGAACAACCGCAACCGCTGATCCAAGTCTGCAAAATGAAGCCCTCAGGACCAACACATCCAACACGCGGAAAGGCTTGCTTTAAAAAAAGCTTTTATTTTTATAAAAATCTATAGAAAGCGAAAGCTCATTACTTTCCCCTTGCAATAAATCAACATGAAAGTGAAAAAAACAATTCCTCATAGTCGCGTAGGCCAAGTATGTATTTCCACCTGTCAAGAAGAAAATCTCCAAAATAGCTCCTTGGTTAAATTGAGCCCGAAAGTTCAAGCACTACATTCATGAGCTCGAGTCGATTGGTTGGAGGGTCGTAAAATAGGTAACGCATTTGGGCGTTATGAATGTTCACGAAAAAAGAGATAGAAGCAAATCTCGACATCCAAATTTCGCCATTCATAAGTGGTAATGCTTCGATAAGTTCCAAGGATTGATGAGTGGTGTCAATGTTATCTCTTCTCAAATATGTAAAAACCGTTGCAAGTCAAAAAATTCTTACATTGAAGGAGAAATATACAGGGTGGTCCACATGAAATGTGATGGGCCAAAGAAAACCAATTTTTGGACGTTTTTGTCGCTTTTTTGTGCCTTCTCAGCGTGTTATTTGTTTCTGCCGCGTTTTTTAGCCCTATAGGAACCAGCCTTATCCTCTGTTTTTAGAAAAAGATGGCATCGCTTGTGGATCACACTGCAGTAGTCGCCATGAACAAACGAAGCTCGTCAGTTTCCGAGGTCTCGAAGACGCTCAAACTACACAGGGAAGAAGTATATCGGGTCATAAGCCGTTTCGGAGAAACTGGAAGGATTGAAAGTCGTCCGAGAGGGAGATCTGATTGAACTGCGAGGACCCCTACCTTTCGAATCAAGGTCAAAAGCAAACTGATCCAAAATCCTCAAAGAAGCACTAGACAGCTGGCCAAGAACCACAAAATGAGCCGTTCAACCATGCGAAGACTAACCAGAAATTATCTCGAGTTGTATACAAATACGCCAAAGGACAACGCCTCACAGGCGAAATGAAAGCCCCCGGATTGGAAAAATTCAGAAAGGTTATGACCCTTGCGCGCGGTGACAAGCTCGGCCACATTCCCCTCATGGACGAGAAGATATCCACTCTGGAATGCGCAGAATCAGCGGGAACTTTTGTCGAAGGACTCTCAGAGAACAAGGTCAAGGTTGAAAAAACTTTTTTCTTACAATCCGTGATGGTATGGGGTGGAACATCGGATCTGGGCAAGGCTAAGCTTGTATTTCTCCCACAAGGAGTTGAAATTTATGTCCAACTCCATTTGAAACAAATCCTTTAGTATGCGGTGATTCCTTGGACCGAATAGAACGCCATGGATATCGAGTGGGCCTTCCACCATGATTGGGCACCTGCTCACGGCGAAAAGGAGGCACTGGAGTGCTTCCGTGTTTCTGGACGAAGGAAGTTTGGCCATGAAATCACCCGATCTCAGCCCTCTGGATTTCGGTTTCTAATCTGTCTGAGAGCAAAAAGTCTGCTCTTTCAAATGTAAGTCATAAGATTTGCTGATAACAGGACAGGTGGTTGCTTGGGACCCATTTTCGCTGGAAGTGGTAGCGCGCATTCTCAAGAATTTGCGGATGAGATCGGTAGGCTTGTATCAAAGCTAAAGGAGGTCATTTCGAATGTGGTCTGAGATATGTTATAGAGAATTTTTTTTGTCATCGAAATAAATAGAAGTAGTTCTCATTTGGCTTGATTTGTGTAAAGTTATGGGTAGTTTTTTCCCGTCACACTTCATGTGAACCACCCTGTATACACAGCTTTAACTCTAATCAACGGAAAACAACTCATTCAGAGTTTGAATTTAGACACACACGTATGGAAGATGATACCGCATCGATAACGAAACCATGTAATAAAGTGACATAATAAGCAGCGTAATAAATTATTGTTGTTATTATAGAGGAGAGAAACCTCGCAAATGCAACATCCACGGGCTTACCACACACAGCCTTCGAATGTTCCTGAACGCTGTATCATCATCTCATCAATTATTCAGATGGATCGGAGTTAAGTGAACCAGCATGTGGCTGCTGCACGAAACCCCTCAAAGTTCGTGGAAGATTTTCCTGCAATTTTGAGGGCTTGCTATTCCAAAACGGTTCACAATTTTGGTCAAATTCCCACCATCCAGGAAGTGCAAGTGGTTTTCGTTCCTAGAAAGTGAATCTAGTTTTAAATTTTCTTTCTTTAATGAAATCAGTTCAACGTATACTGAGAACAGCGTTCACAACAGGATTGTCCGAGGATGCTGTCACGCTGGAGGAATGCCGAGGTGCACTTAGACTATTCAGATGTTTTGTTCCAGATCTTGCTCTATACCTCATTCAATCACTCTCTGGATGGTTAGGTTACTCGAGTGCACAAGAAATAATGTGTCATGCGTGAATTTGGCGGACTGATGACGAGAAAACCAGGTGAACGTAAACATTCACTGAACAATGGTATGGAACATTCGTGCACACATAGGTATTTCGGGATTTTTGGAACTTCCCCATCTTGGAAGAACGATTCTCTCAAATATCCTCCTACCAGTGGAAGGTCACCAAACTTTGTGTACCTCGATTAGAAAATTCCCATAATTATTTGTTCACAGTCTGATTTGGTTCAGAACATTCTCAGGAGAAAACTAAAGACCTCATCTAGATTGCTCCTTTCAGAAAACCATGGAGAGCCATTCTCCATGTGCTGCTATCTTCCGAACTATCGTCCTTCTTTATAGCAGAACTTGAACAAAACGGAAGCAATACAAGCATGGCCACAAATGGCGGGGTGGGAAGGGGAAGTGGATTTGGGGTTTGATTCGTTACAGAAGTCTGGAGACGACGTTGAATTGTCGTGTTAATTATTAGGTTGAGGAATTATGAATGTCTGCCGCACACATTTAACTTTTTTTCTAATATTTCGTCAATGTCACCGATATCAGCAGGGTTTCTGTGTTCACCTGAAAGAGCACTTCAGGACGCTTCAGAATATATATGGATTGTTTGGTTTCATTTAATTTCTTGTATCTGAAAAATTATGTTTCAATTTGTCCTGCAACCACTCAATGCTGACCTACTAAGTGCGCGACTCGCCATCAGCCAAATCCTTCCCCGCACCGTGCAAAATCGCAACTTCTTCGGAGTCGTCTCAACGTCGTATCATAGAAGGGTATCTCTTGAACATGCAGGCAAAAAACCACACTGGCTCAGCGACGATGAGCAGCCTATTCGGACTCCGAAACTCGATCGTCCCGAAAGAAAGGTGATACTGTGTTTGAGGTAGAATATGAAAGGATTGTTCCGTTCAGTGATGACGAATCCTGTACAGGAAGTCAAAGCAGATCTTCCTGCACAAGAATAGGACACCGTGAGCTAGGCACCTCATCAACATATTGTCGATACAGCGGCTAGAAAAATTATCCCTGACATGGTCCCTACAGCACATTGTGAAAATGTTCTAGTAGAAAACCAAAAACTAAACAATGGAATCCCTCGCTCAACCGCCTCGTAGCGCAATATTGGCACTATCAGGAAACCATTTGTCCCTGTCGATACTGCGCTCTTTGGCAGAAAAAAAGTTAGGAACTGTGCTGAGGTTAAAATTTTGGTGACTCGTTACTGCGTCTCTCGGCGCAGCGATTTCTGGAAAGAGAACGCTGATACCTCGTAGGGAAGAAGTAGACGAGTCATAGATTAGTCTGGAGAATAGCCGTTGGATGGAACTGCTGAAGTGTTGTTTCTGTAGTAATTTCTGTTTATGAATCAAACAGACATTTATAATTCCTCAACCTAATATATAGTTTCAGTATAACGGCTTCGTGTGATGGAAGGAAATGTTATTACCTCATGGTATTTTCTAGAAATGATAAAAACAAAGTTATGAACAAATATCGCCTTAGATCAACGTAAAGGTAAAATGTTCTCCCCTTCGAAAACTCCCTTAAGAGGTTCCGTGTTGATTCTCATTTTCCTTGATTGGATTAGAAATGCGCATTTAGTTAATAGTCTACGGACGCACCTGGGCGAACCTCAGTAAGCAAGCCTCACGAGAATGTTTACTGCTCCTAATAATTGTTAGACTATGAACTGCTATTCCTCGGGAAACTGATTTCTGAAATCACTGAGCAGGTGAGTTATGTGCACTATATTCTATATTTATCATTGAGTTTGCTTTTAAAATTCCTCTTCGTCCTTGTATAGACTATGTCTATATGGCTCGCCTCACCTTATTTTGATCCATAGTTCTAAGGAAATCTTTTTTTTCTCTGAGAGCTACACTTCTCTTCCATTACGTTCATGAGCTGGCACATCTCACAGTTGCTATTTAGGCCCATTAGTATTGACAGCAGAAAGTCTTTCATAGATGCCGGGAAAATAGTGTTGTTTCGCTGGCAACAGAGAAGTCCATTTCGTCATAGTAAAAAAAGCTCCATTACTAGATTTCAAAAGTCGGACGATCACGTGCCAAACGTCAACGAAGATCAACCAGACATACATTCTCACTGTTTTTTAACTATTTCGCAGCAAAAAGGAGAAATAGTTATGAAGCAGCTTTCAACAACTGCAAATTTAGTCATTTAACGAGCACTTGTTGTTGGTGAGAGATGAGAAGATTCTGTTGTGCAGTAAATCATGTAAAAGAACAGCGAATAATGAGTTGGTATAAAGTCCCGCCATATTTGCAGCACAGTTTTTGGAAGTGGATTTTATCAAAACAAAACCTCAACCACTGTTATTCTCATCATTATTGTCTGATACCTTCGCGCTTCATTCCGTCGGCTTCTCTATTCCTTTCTGCATACAATCGCATTACTTGAACCTTATTTTTGAAGGCCCAGAAAAGACGGTATTCCGACAGGGTCAGATGGCAAAACTTCCCAACCAAAATCCTGATTCTTCTCACGACTTGCCTTTGCGATTGAGGGCGATCGTTATCAAAGAACAAAACTGTTTTGGGTGCTTTCAGCTGATGGCATCTGCCAACTCCTGGAGTTGGGTAGTGTAGAGATCACTTCTCACTGTGATGCCACCGCGTAGGAACTCGTGGTGAGGCATTCCTTGTGAGTCTCACCAACAGCGTTGAGAAACCTGTTAAACCTGTATCTCGGGTGGTAGTAAACCTAAATTAATTAGGTTTACTACCACCCGAGATATTGCATAGGTATAAGGCAGAACGACTTCAAAGCTTATACGTGAACTGCATATAAGGACAGCTCGTTTTGTAGTTAAATAACAATGTCTTCTAGACGCCAGATAACTATTAATAACAACGATTTGCACGATGTCCTGAAGGCGAGATCAGGCGCTAACACCTTCGTACTGACAAAGACATTTGAGTGCCAGCATGCGAGCGTCATCAAGCATCATCATGGTCTTGGTCATAGCAAAGTTGTTTCTACATATACCAGAAACCCGCCAGAGCAGACCGTGGCCATTTTGGTGTCCACCTCTCCAGTTAACGCTATTGTTCATTCCTGAACATATACTAAAATTGGAACAATACAGAGAAGATTAGCATGGCCCCTGCGCAAGGATGACACGCAAATAACGCTATTGATTTCGCATGATACGAGTGGTCTAGCCTAATGTATCATGTTGTATAAGGAATATTGTATGGTATGGAATGCACACCATCCACAAGTATTCGTGACGATACGCGCGTATACCCTCAGCGGAAAACTCGTCCGCGCTGTGGACGCATGGAAGACAGCGTCTTCTTTTCTCGTGATCTGGCGTGTTTCACGCTGTTTCATCACTGCCTATGAGTTCATCGTCCCTGGAAACCTTGAAATTCAGCGAAATCTCCAACATGAAAATTTTCGTAGGTGCTGCCTTTGAGAAACGTCAAATGGCTACCACAAACTCCGCAGGCGCTGATTTTTTTTTTTTTCAAAAATGAGTCCTAGTGGGATCAAGTCAAATGCTTTACGGAAATACAGATACGAAACGGTGACATAGCGTTTAATATTTTTTGCCAGAGTGCGATGATAGAGATCAATGCTGTCTTAGTAGATCGATGCTCAAGAAAACCGTGCTGACATATACTGATAAAGCTGTTCTCCAGCAAATACTTTTTGAGACACTTGCAAACAATTCGTTCCATGACCTCACTTATGCAAGATGTTAGGCAGATGGGTCAATTTTTTACACCACACTTGGAACCTTTTTTTGAAAACGGGTTGAACAAGTCCCAAACGTCATGTTGAGGGAACTTCGCCACGCAGTAAGACTTCTCCAGAATTTTGACCGAAGTGTTAGTGTTTTGGTCAGCGCGACATTTATTTCGTTTCTTTTTTTTTTTCTTTGTAAACCGGATAGACTTCGTGGTAACGATTCTTTTCGATGTCGTCGGTGTCCCGTAGCGCAAAGCAGCTTCTTCAACCGATAAATACTTTCCATCCACTGTTATGCGTGATTCTGCTTTGTCCACCAGTACATAGAAGACAGCATAGTACGGATACTTTACCTTTTCCTCCCGCATTCTGTTGATGTCGCTTTAAAGCCAGCAGCATTCCGAAATCTGCTCCCTCATGACATAGTGAGCACATAGGAAACTCATATGCATCTCTTCAGCTGCATGTCATACTGTACGACCACCTTCTGAGAGAGGGGCACCAGTATATGGTCGTGATAGCGCTGAGCTACGAAAAGGTCTAACTTAATGCAAGTAATCCAATGACTGTTGACATAGATCAGATCAGCTCCCAATAAGTCCCTGTCAGTTCACGATTCTTTTGTAAGATAAATGAATAGGAATCAAAACTTCCGTTTCGTGATTCGTGGGACTTGGTACGGTATCCAATGTTGCTTTCATTATGTGATGGATCCAAGCCATAATTTGATCTCGATTATCAGCAAGGTGCAAGATGAGACATCCGAAGTAGTCCGGAATAGATTCAGATTTTTTGCCGAAGCTCTTGATTCAGGAGATCAAAAACACTGGCAATGTATGGGTCGCGAGTGCAGCTGTTGTTTGCGGTTCCGAGTAAGGTGGGGGTAATTCCTCCTCTGGCTAGCTACCCAAGATTATTAGGTATTTAATATAGACTCACCCGTATCTGGTTTCTTGTTGTGCGCAGGTATCCTCTTCTGGAACGGCGCGAATAGAATATGTTCGTAGTGCCGCTGGACAACAAAAAACTAATTAATTCCCTACGTACTTTACAGTGGTTTGAACAATAATTATTGTCATAGAACAGACAACTAGGGGAACATTAGGTAGATAACAGAGAATGTTAAACTAATTACGCATAGGTCACTATTGTTGGTAGATTGGAATAGCAAACACATACGCAGCTAATTAATGTACAGGTACTGCCATTGCGATTTGATCATATTAGTAACAAGAAGGTATTGATCATGATCAAAAAGCGGTTTTCCGTTCCCCGACTCTTGTGACAAGTTCTGCAAGGGATGGTCCTTCCATGTTCCCAATGATGAGGTCATATTGAATACCTGAACGGTAATTTTCAAGTTATAGAAGAGGACCATCATGGACAGTATTAAACCAACCAGAAGCCAATTAGTGCGTGCCAGTTTGCGGACGAGTTCCCCCTCCTTCGAGTTGGCTTCACATTTGGAGCGGACTTTTTCCAGTGTAGTGGCTAAGGAAATAACCGCGGTGCTGATCTCATTGCTGACAGTGCCGGACGAAAGTATGGTACAAAGAATCTCAGGGACGGTAGACATAGTTGAGGATAAACAGAGCGATATTACAAGGTTAATATAGGGGATTTGCCTCTTAAACGCATCGCGTGGAGTGAGGGCGTCATGGCTTCACCACTTTGGTAGGTACGTAATAATGTTACGTCAATTATAACGATGGGACGGATTATTTTCAGGTCATTTCTACGGTAGTCTGAGGTGTTGTGTTTACGTACTATATAGTAAGCCGTGCAGCTTCACTAATTTGCACATGTACAACTATAGAACTTTTCCTATGTAAGATCTAAATATTATAGTGAGTGGGGTGACGATAAACATACCTTCTAACATTAAAAGCAGCACCCGCGGAAATCCTTGCGTTGGAGATTTTTCCGAATTTCGGGGATTTTCGGGACCGTAAACTCATAGGCATGGATGAAACAGCGTGAAAGAAGCGAGAAACGCAAGAAGTGAAGGCGCTCTCTACCATGTGTCGAAGATGCGGAAGAGTGCTCCGCCGTGGGGTGTGCCTGCGTCCCGCCACGAAACCCTGTGAATGGTAAGTATTGCACGCGTCAACTGCGCCAGACCACCCACAGCGATCGCGTTAGCTGGCGCGTCGGGCCGTTGAGAGGCTGGCGGGGCCGCGACAGTGATTCTTGTTCCTCTGCAGGTAGGTCGCCATTCTTTGTGTTCTTTTCACAATTGTGATGTGCTCACTCTTTAGTTTACCACCCACAGCTCAGCTACGAATCGAGGATTTCGGCTGGTGCTGCCTTCAAGAGTTAGAGAATGAATTAGGCCTTTAGTTGTGGCGGTTGCAGAAAGTGGGCGAAAGGGAAGGCGTGGGAAAAAAACAGTGATCCGCCGCTTTGGGGACCCGAATGGAAAATGAAATTAATAAAAATATTTTTTATAATAATAAATAACTATTAAAAAAACATTCAAACAATAATAAGAGTAAACAAATAAAAATAAACTAATACAAGTACATTTAATACATTTTACTTGCATTGTGAAGTAATTTCAGAAATTTGGCGACTCATTCTTGGGGGGGGGGGGGGGCCCTCACCTCTGCGTCCGCTACCGGCCTATAGGTATATACCTTCCGGATCACAAGACTATCATGTAGCTCACATAGCTGCAACGTCAAATGTTGCAATTTTGAACAACGAGCATCGATGATATCGAAATGGTTCTACTAGGAAGCCTATGGTTTCAGTAAAGAGGATAACACTAACAACATTTTTGGTCATGTACTGTAAAGTCACTACCATTGTGTAACTCTGTGAACAATATATAAAAAATTTAGAAAAAACAATAACAATATATAAAAATTTATATGAGTACTTAGATGTATGGAAGGATAAATGCTCGCTGTGCTTTTTCTCTTTATGAACTAGACCGAATGGTGACATCATGTGGAGAACCCTGACGTGGTGTTGGGCATATGAAATCCCATGCAGTTTACAGCAAGGGTAACGCTCCCCAGTGACGAAGAAGTTCGTCCTAGCCGAGAGGGAAATAACCTCCGATAAGGAAACTGCATGAAAGTCAAAGATTAGCTTTCAATTTTTTAAGGCATTTTGCTGATACAGTTCACAACTTAAATTTTGAGCATGTTCGAGAAAATGAAAATGTCAAGTTTACATTACGAGAAAAAGAACTTTTTGGATTAAAACAACAAAAACATTGTGCCGTTTTTTGTGTTAGAGACCAGTTGGTGATCGAAATATTCACGACTTCGCCCAAGCAAAGGTTTCCTTTACCAAACCAAACACTTTGCAAAAAGTTTTCCTTGAGCAGGCATCGAACCTGAGTGATACCACAAATGCGATGTGGTCTCTCCCTCAAGGCCCGACGAGACGCTTCGTCCCACCCAATAGTGCTGAAAAATTGAACTGCTCAAAACTTCTGCTCTTGGCACAGGATGTTGCCCTTCATGAAGTTTTTCACAGTGCACAGGCACCCATCGTCCCAACACTCTCCTAGGGCTGCTTCAGACGGTTATAGAAATGCGGCTAAATTTTCGCCAAAATTAGTACAGTCGTACTTGACAAATGAAGACAGCTAGAACTACGTCTACTGCATTTTTCAAAAGCGCACTTAGTGCTTGTTATGTGTTTTGCATGCAAGGTCGGTAGCGCTTCTCGCTAGCGACCTGTAGCTTCCTCAACATCGAGGTTTCCACAAAGCACAACAAAGCTCTGCATTTTGGGCGAGCGTAACATCGTAGCGTCTCTCGGGCCTAGAATTCTTCCTTACTCAAGCCTGGGTAGAACAGCGTGGTCTGCTGCAACAGCGTGGTCCAACAGCAACTGCTTAAAAAACTGAATGTGTATGAGTATGAGGTCTTTTCTCTAGAATTTTGTCAATTTTTGCCTTGATTTAGTGGATAAAAACAAATATGAGCTTTGGTACCACTTCATTACGCGTGTTTCCGCTACTGCTGATCCTATCCACTACGCGCTATCGATCAATAAATATATCAAATACTTGGAGGAAACCAGTAAACGGAAGGAAAGAAAGATCTCCTCGAGTCAAATCGAATGGCTACCAAATCTTTCTGTCTGGAGCAGTTTGAAGGAAGTTAGGCAAATCGACGGTGAGCGATGGTGACTCTGCGGAGCGACCGTCGGTTTTCCACAATCCGTGAGCAGTATTGTACTAGCAAGGTGTTGTGAGCCTCCAAGATCTATTCTCAGGATTTGGTCTTCTGCATAAGGAGGATAATTTTTAAGCACCTTATTTGAGTCATGCAACAAATTTCAAGCTGATTTAGCCTGCTCTTCTAGAAATAGAGCACAACGTTCCACTCATTTGGCATTTACTCACAATCATTGCACATGTGCAGTACTTCACCCCTTTCGAGCTTTTATGGGTTTTTTCGTTTTATGCTCTATTTCGGAGACCTATGCCTATCACTGGGATAACACCCTCATCATAGACTCATCCTCCTCTGAAATAAAAATGCAAATCTTTATACCCGCGAAGTGCACCTATGGTGACCACGGGTCCAGCTAGGAAATGAAAAAAGATCTTGAGTAGTTGGCAACAGCTGAGCTCCGCATATGTGAGAGTTTCGACCCAACTCACTGGATCTTTGTTAAATATGAATCCGTATGTTGCCAAAAGTTCTGTTTTAGAGAAAATTCCGCAACTGTATGTTGCACATTAGTTGAATATAAGAAGCATGAATTTGATTTTGACTTTTTAGGAAGAAAAATCTTAATTATAAAAATTTGCAAGCGCAGAGAGTAAGTTAGTAGTTCGGTTTGACTGCATTGAGTATCCGCTTTGTTCTACGAAACTGCAAACTTCAAATATTACCTAGGAACAAGTCATGAACAAAACTTGGAAAGGTTATACCTTTTTTCCGTACTTCACATACATTACTTCTCTTATTACTGACCTCATTCCTTAAGTGCCGGCAGATTCCTCGAATTACTACGTCATTTAGCGCTTGCAATCCACGCTTTCAGAGTGCATCTAATCATAAGGAGTCTAACTCGAATCAAAAGCGAAATGCGTCACCAGTGCAAGAAAAAACATCACTCAGGATGTTTAAGCTTCTTTTCGAGGTAGATTCGATTCACTCCACATCTTCCTCTTTTCCTTTATGTTCCTCCCGATTGGCTTTGTCGCAGAAACATTTTTAGACGACCATGAACTTTATAGGTGTTCGCCATGGGATATCAATAATGTTTTTTCTCAATTCAAATATTCTCTTTTTGGCTGTTTCGTTTCAATGTGGAAATTGATATAAGCCCTTCCAGGGAATACAGATCTTTCAGTAGAGTTCTTGGAATATCAAAACGGAAAGGCAGAGGTGCCGACATGATGTTGTACCTTGCCGAAGAAATGTTTACTGTCACATTCTTTCGATACCAGGTGGTGTGGGATGGAGAGGATGTCCCCCTCCCCCCTTGCAGACTCTCATTCATGTGCATACATCCAGAACTAGGAAACGCTATGGTTTTAACGACTATATAGGAAGAAACTCCTTCGGAAGTTACCAACTTTAAGACTATACAACTGGAGGTTTTCCAGCTAGAAAATTTCTGCACAGTCGTGATATTTTTTCTTGTTTATTACGCTGAACACTGTTACGATACTGAAATTCCATCATGTCTAAGAAACTTTCGCCTTTCGGATGCTCTCAGCGCATCTCATGGAGTAGGGTGATTCAAGCTGTGGAAGACTTGATATAAGCCCTTGATTGATACAATTAAAAGTTTTTCTTTCATTATTTTACTTTAGTTTTTCTTGATTTCAATCATTTGTCGGGTTGTAGTAAATGTCTGGTATGGGGCTGGTTTGAGCATTTTCCGTTGGAATGGATTAATAACTCTATTCTTTCCAGTACCTGACCTGTTAGCGTAGCAGGTGATACGCTTTGCGGTTTTTTTGCTCCTGATAGAAAAAGAACTAACTTTGGAAAGTCGTGCAAAACTTACTGAAATATGAGTTGCGGAAGTAAATGACAAATGCAACCAAACCTCGTGTCTTCTACACACTTCACGAGCACTTTGCTCTGATTAGTCTGTGGATTCACATATGTCTTGTCTCAGTACACAGTTGGCAGCGGTCCAATTAGAAGCGGACCTATTTCTAGAGGAACTCAATCAGGGCAGACATTCCACAATTACTCTAATACGTACTCTGTTTACGTCTGATAGCTTGCGGTGTCACATGATAGTTTTGTTTCATTATTTTATTTTAGTTTTTCTTGATTTCAATCACTTGTCGGGGGGTAGTAATTGTCTGGTATGGGGCTGTAAGGGTAGGTTAAGCTAAGCCATTCTAAGTTTGTAGCCTAGATGTCTTCTCATCTCTCCAGTAGTTATTTTTTAATGACTGCTAACTTTTACAGATCAACAACTTTTTTGGCCGCTTTCTTTGTATGTATATCCGCGACTTACTTCCTTCCGCGCCAAAGGTTTCAGAGATCTCACGATAGGCTGGGCTCCCATGCCACCCTCCTTCATCTTCGCGGTCCAACTGCGTTTCTGATAGTTAGCGTTGCATCTATTAACTCCATCCTTGTTGTTACGAATCCTAGAGGAACAAATCATTACATTTTATCATCAAGCTCCTTGTTTCCTCATTCTCAGTTACATAGTTTTTTTTCCTCCAAAATTCCACTTTAGGTACTGTGGTCTTAGCCTTTCTCTTCAATGAAGGCCAAGACTTGCACACATTCCACACCTCTAGTCTTCGTCACTATCGGAAGCATGAATGGTGAACCGTAATCCTCCTCTTCTGTTCTAGTAATGAATGGCTTGTTTTCGAAAGGGCAACAATTTTTGTTTTTGTTTTCGTTTTTGAAAGGGCAAAAAAGGTGAATACATGAAATCAGCTGCATCTACTTAAGTGTAAACGCTTCTCAATACTCTTGATACCTACCGCTTTAAACAAATTCTTATAGGCTTACACCTGGGAATAGTCGTAATTGGCACAGTACTGCAAAGTACTTAAAATATTTTGCTTAGTCTCTTTTCCAAACTATCAACACGCTCGGAAATAGGCGACTATCATTGAGTCATTACTGAGCAAACCAGCACTTCCTGGGTCGGCCCCAATTTGCATAAGTGTAATGTTCATGGGAGGAAGTGCTACTAGCAATCATATCCAATTCAACGTCATTTGCACGCAACTAAATCTATCGCACCTCTAATACGTTTCCTATGGACAACACCATCTGATTCGGAAAACAGCCTTAGGACAATGTCTGGGCACTTCGACTATTCAAAATATTCGAGTACAAATGAAACCTAAACGAAGGTTTGATTATGGGAAGGCTGCAATTTCAGAAATAATACTTTTCGAGTAATCACTGTGAAAGCAGCGGCTTCTGGAAATGGTAATTTCTGAGTGCGTTTTTGAAGCATAGTAAAGCATAGTAATTCCTAGGAGCATTGTTAAATGGAGCATTACTCATTGCTCGTTCTGTTATATCTATGGCAAGGGAAGATTATATAATATCGCTAAGATTATATGTAGAGAGGAACGCGAAAGATATTTATAGATACAAAAGAGCTCGCAGAGTTTGAGCGGACGACGCAGGCGTTTCTGAAACGCTCTCCCGCTCCGAGATAGTCTCTTCCAAATATGCTGGCTAGTTACTTGCTTTATATGCTCAGTGATACCCTCAGTATCATTTCAGAGTTGCCTAGCGCCATCTCGTCGCCCGCTCGCCCCGCCTGCTCCTCCGCTTCGAACTCTGTCGGCTCAAAGGCAGACTGTAGACACTAACTCCTAACTATGTACATACAATTTTCGGCTCCACATCTCTACTACATATACCAGAAGTTGTGAGCAGGAAACCGAAGTCACAATCCTTTTGCTCGCTGTTGTAGGAGACTCTCTCAGCTGATATATGCCTAACGAGAACACGACTACTTGCATCTATTTAACATAGAATTTCAATATGTCTTGAATTATTATTTTAAAGGGAACCAAATGAATCACCATTTCTGTCTTTCGCTATAAACTTAATGTATTATAGTCTGTTTCAAGCGCGACGGCAGTTGAGTGCACGTGCGCACTGTCTGCCTTTCTCGCCACCCTCTCGCAATCCTGTGCTTTTCCTCGCGTTTTTTCGCTCTCTGACTCTTCTCCAACTATCATATCCCATGGAACTGACTATAGGCGCTGGAAATGAGTTTTGAATGATACATCTCTGAATGAATGTCGCACCTTTTGCAGTTGCAGACTTGGTTCTGGGTCATATGTCTGTGGTATAGACCAGATCGAAGAGGCGTTTGTTTTGGCCCGTCCCAGGATCACCTGTGCTTGCTGCGTTGCCCATGGTGTTCCTACCCCTGAAACCAACTCAATTCACTGTTTGCATCTTTGAAACAGGTATAAAACAAGTATAGAGCTGTTCGTCAGATAACTAGTCTATTCATGGAATGATTTCGGTAACAGCTAGCTGGTGCTGGTAGAGTCACCCTCATAAGCTTCGGTTAGGGTTTATTTATTTATTTATTTTAATACGTCTAACAACCTCCTAAAGTGAGAGGCAAAGGAAAAAATGAGAACAATAAAATCCAATCCCAGGGTTAGATTTCTCGCTTCTTAGTTGTTCGTTGTCCCCAATCTGTGTGCACTGCACCTTATATTTCTATTTTCTATCTGGAGCACTTATTTGCATTGAACAATTGAATAAATAGGTGCATAAATGGGTAAGTGAATAGGATAACGTTTCTTTTGAAATATATTATTGATGTCTCCCTAGTTCAGTTGGATAAAGTCCTGAAAAAAGCAGCTACCTCCTATAAACTTTCAAAGCATCGGCAACGCTGGGATATTGTTTTCATAACTTTGTGCTTGCCTTACATAATTCTTCCACTTTTCCTGGCAACAGAATCAACATTCCTCTGCATGATTCAGCTTTGCACGAAAGCAAAACAAAACCCTGTTTATGAAAGGTAGCAAGTCAGGAATCACGCTAACAACCGCCCCTTCCACGCACTCTCTGCATTGTTTTGTTCTAACAATGCTTCATACTAGATTATGCGGCCTACAAGATTTCATGAAAGCAATGATTAAACCACGCCTCTTTGCGACTATCATAATATAGCATAACCTGTTATTCACTGGAAAGCACTTCTATTCTGCTTATTGTTTTCGCATAACTCACCTTTATTTCTATGTACTTGACGATGCTATCTTAAACTCTCTTGCGTAAGGCGCACGTAGTAATTCACCATAGCCGCTGATAGCAAGAATAGAATCCCAACGTCATATGATTGAATCCTAGGACTTGATGCCTACATGCCTAAACCTACTAAATTTAACCACGAGGCTCATTCTGCCAGAGCTATGATCAGCCTCTTCATCCAAAACAATCCTAACTTCAAGTGAAGTTCGATGGTTGTGTAGGTCAAGTCAATCAGCTATCTACAGGGTGGTCCGAAATTACGGAGACAGGAGTACAGTGCGCCTTTTTCGACTTATCTCGAGTTTTGGCGTTATGTGGCCCATATTTTGCTGCTGTTCAATCGTAAAGATACTTCTGCAACAATGCTCTGAAGTACTGATTGGAATGTTTGAGTCGTCAGTCAACCATATATCGGTAGTAGCACTTACTAAGATTTATTGAAGCTTCCTTGGGAACTACTGATGAAAGGGTCTTTGACCGGGGGGCACCAAGGAAGCTGCACTTCCGGTCCAGTTCAAGCCCCGAAACCGATTAGTGTAAAGGCGTAGGAGTTTAAATTGTTGCGCATACACCTCCTTTGCTTTTATGAATTAGTCCTTTCATCAATCCTAGTTAATCAACTTGTTGTCTGCTCTTCAGTCGTTGGTGTTAACACCACCCTACTCATAGTTCCATCACTAAATTACGCTGGTTGTGTAGTCAAGGCGTAAGTGTTATGCTAACTTACATGATTTCGCTAGAGCGTCGCTTACCAGTACGTAGGAAAGTTGAGGTTTTCATATTTTTGGACCACCCTGTAGATGGGTCAAGCCAAATTCATTGGAGTATGAAAATAATTTGACAGGTGAGAGTTCTCTTGCGAAGAAATTAGTTCTATGGAGTAGAGTCTCTTAAAAATCCCTAGCATGGATGAGCAGAGATCCTAGGTAGATCAATAGCAGCGTTGAACTTTCGAGCTATCGAGGTCCATTATCAGTAAGAGAGGTTGTTCAAGTGTCGCAGAATAGCTAAACCGAAAAAAAAACGATAGAGTAAATCTAAGAGATACGTATATTTAGTAAATTGAAGTAAATCTAGTACAGTAAGCCAGTCACACCTGCTCGGCCATTCTGGAGCTGCTGCCTTAAGACCTCTTGAGACCTTTACAGAAGCGAGAGGTATTACAACGAGAGGTATTATGTACTTTCCGAAGCTACGCTTCAAAAGCAATGGAGCAGCATAAGTTACAGTGGAACGCGCACCATTTGTTTTCGCTCATTTGCCTACTTTACTTCCGCGTTCTGCTATCCGTTTTATAGTCTATGAAGTTCTTTTTGTATGGATATTTTCCAGTCATTTACCTGCTAGAAAGGTCATTTAGAAGCAATTACCAGAGAAAAAATTGCATTACTGCGAACTTTTTAGCACATTTTTTCTCCGAATTCACTTGAACTATTATGAAAGGAGGAATCATTGTCTTTCATTGTGTTTATTAGAATAACACTCTCAGAGAATTACATAGCTACCAGTTTAGTGTATAACTTACCTTGCAGCTCCCTCTAGGCTGTCCAATGACATGAGGAGGCATAATTTATTGCACAGTGTTTGCTTTTTTATTCCTCTGCCATACATTATGCTCTGAGGAGCTTTTTTTGTTATAAAGGTAAAATTGTGTGAAGTGTAATATATTTGCGTTCGTGCCAAGTTTTTTAAAAGGCATTTGCTATAGAGCGGTTGGCCTCAAAACACGTTTCTCGGGTGAATATTTCCCCGTTCTCAGCGTTTAATTTAAAGGCAGCACCCATGATGGTTTCCATGTCAAAACTTTTGAATGTTTTGGGGTCTGAGCGATAGTCCCAGTAGTTCTACGCAGGTTGCACCACCAAAGGCATCCACATTCTCGAGATATAACAAGTTGAACACGGGATCCGGGGATCCTCAGGCGAGTTGTAGCGGAGTGTGGTTCAGCTGTTCTCTGCTCCAATCTGACAGTTTTCCACAGGTAACGCTTCTTTCTAATGCTCGTTTCGAAAAGTTCCCCACTGTGATAATCTGCTTCCTACTATTTGAGTGCTCTCAATTGTTATTCGACCGTATGATCACTTGTTTTACTCGGAATTGTCAAATTTTTACGCATGGTATGAATTTCAGTTTTTTTTGGCTCTTTACACTTAAACATAAGTTTTCTTTCTTTTCATGAGGAATGTTTCTGCAGTGAACATTCTAATTCCTTTTCGTTTCTGATTTTTCTTCTTTAGAGAAGCTGCAGAATTAGTCAAATATCCACTTGCGCTAAGAAATTTGTCGACAACGAAGGCATCGTTATCGACTTTCTTGATCTACTCCATCCGCGTAACTCGGCCACCTTGCTATAAAGCAATGAATTGTTAATAACCGGAAAACATTTCACCATGAGTTCCGGGACAAATGAGCACTTTATCTATGCTCCTCATAGCCAAATACCCAAGACCGCGTTGAAACCTGGGTAACGAATTTTTTCGTGGGTGCTGCCTTTAAACTTGGCCAACCCTGTATTGATAGTACTTACGTCTCATGAATCTCTGGATATTCTGACACGAAAGTCTTCGTAGTCAAAAAGTAGAGCTAACCGCCATGAGTCCATAGCACTTCTCTGAGAGAATCTTCGCCACCTTTTATGCATGGTATTGACAAAAATGTTCAACTAAAAATCTAAAAATTCCAGCTGCACGCTTAATGTTACGTATGTAGTAACTAACCCAAGGTCGAAGTACATATAGGGCCGAAGAAAAAAAAACATGATGCTAGTATTACTCTTCTTTGCGAGAGCAATCTGAATTCTGATTCTGCAGACCTTTATGGATGACGAGCCCTCCACCAGTGACATCGGCGAGGGCTGTGAATATGACACGAATTGTCTGTAATCTAGTCTAAGGAACTCTTTATGAATGAATCTTCCTTGGTCATCTGCAATTTGCGGGGAAGATGTTGTCAGAACTCTGAAGCTTTAGCATTCTTTCGTTAAATTTCATCTCAGAACGTCCACCACGTAGCGAATAGTCGTCCCACCGCTTCTGTGAAGCTTCGGGGCATTGAGCGCGACTAGCAAAGTACCTTCGATATAAAGAGAGCTGGGATCCTCTTATATAAATCCTGGTAGTGCAACAAAATTTTCTAGAGCGCAGACGTGGGGGGCCGGCACGTGATCGCATTCTTNCACCATTCCACCCACATCACGTCCCCTCCTGCGTGTTCTACCCTCATTCATCTCTGAGCACACCGCACCGTCCTCTTATATGTTCAAGCTGATTGTTATCAATGGATCACTCATAATAAACAAAGAGTGATAAACCATTTCCCGTGTTCATTCCAGGTTGAATCGGTTTCATATGGGTACAATTAGCTATTTCGCTTGAGAGAATGATAAAATTGCTCTAACCATAGGAGACGCAAGCAGTCCTCTTTGACCAGTCCATTTTTTATGGGGAGGGCATTCAGGGGAAACGGAGCAAAAATTGGCACGACCACAATTCTACTAGAATGGATGCAAGGTAAACTCATGCGAGCGAAGCGAGCATGAGAAAAAGTCCGGAAGTCCGGCGTCAGCCGGACGGCCAGACTGGTGAAAGATAAAAGTCAAAAATTACGCTGATTGGTCGGATATGCCTTCCACTCCAAGAATGACGATCGCTACTTGAAGGACAACCCTGACGATCGGTGACTGTCTAACAAAGTACGTCAGTCGTCGAACTTTTTTCCTGTAATTCAATTAGTTATGGATGTAATGTGTTGCAGTGGTGACAGCATCATAAGCTACTTATTCGAGTTACATACTTACTAAAGTGTAATCAAAATAGCAAAGAAGGCTTCACACATTTTTTCTCTTTTACCATCTGTAAGAGGTTAATAATTGCAGTTCACTGTTATTTAACTGTCAAAGTTCTCTTATTCATTTGAATTTATAACTGGTTTTGAAATTCATATTTAGATGGGTAACGCTGATATGGAAATTCCATAGCAAAAAAGTTTCTGCGGCAATTCTACAAGAAATTTTCGTTAGGCTGAAGGGGCGCCTCTAAGAAATGTCTCCTGGTTGCGAAGGTTAACTGCAAGTAAGATATTCAGTCATCATAAGAGAGCTACTTAAAAAAGTGTAAAAAACTTAACTGAGAAAAGAAACTGAAGAAAACTCCAAACTATCACCAAAAATACAAACGTCCTTATTAGCTAAAATGTGATACTTCCATTTGATAACTGTTGTTATATTATATACACATCAGCCTGATCGTCCGGCTAACGCCGGACTCCCAGGCTTCTATTCTTGCTCGCTTCGCTCGCGTTCCCTCTATTTGACATCATCCTCACACCCTGCTGATAATTCTACATTTGTCAAAACTCCCGTTTCTCGCAATCTCACGCTCTGTGCCTCCAAAACTGTGCCACAGTATGGTGTCGTCTTTCAGCTTTCTACAGGAGCGCTGGACATGGCTGCACGCGCTGCTCCACCCTTCAGCGCCGGCGCACACTTATCACACCGTTGGACCCGTCTCCAGGCGTTTCACCACTTCTATGCGCCGGCGCACCCTTATCACACCGTTGGACCCGTCTGCGGGCGTTTCGCCGCTTCTATGCGCCATCGCACACTTGTCACACCGTTGGATCCTTTCCTGGGCGTTTCCCTGCTTTTGGACGCCGGCGCACCCTTATCACACCGTTGGACCCGTCTCCAGGCGTTTCCCCGCTTTTGGACACCAGCGCACCATTATCACACCGTTGGACCCGGCAGCAGGCGTTTCCCCGCTTTTGGACACCAGCGCACCATTATCACACCATTGGATCCGTCTCCGGGCGTTTCCCCGCTTTTGGACGCCAGAACACCCTCATCACACCGTTGGACCCATCTCGACCCACCCTTCCTGACACCTGCCCTTCTGTTTCCTCCGCTTGTCTCTGAAACATACCCACCCGCATCTTATCTTGCTTACGACTTGATAGACAGAGAACAATAAAAACCAAGCCTAATTCATTTTCAATGTGATGTAAACAACTTGGGGTCTTCCAAGCAAGTAAAAGTGGACAAAACACCTGTCAATCCAGGTAAAAATGAAAATTTGCATACTTTTGAGACATAACTTTTGACGGTGAACATTGTGATGTAATCAGATTTTTTCAACAGGGGCTGGTTCTCTTGCGCGCCACGCCACGCCACGCCACGCCACGCCACGCCACGCCACGCCACGCCACGCCACGCCACGCCACGCCACACACACACACACACACACACACACACACACA
>JARK01000029.1:128915-139613 GCA_000688135.1 Ancylostoma ceylanicum
CACACACACACACACACACACACACACACACACACACACACACACACACACACACAATGCCTATTAATATTAACTATGATTATCAATATTTTCTTCTGTTCTGCGGCATGAAGTGGCTTCTGCTTTTCGATTTTACTAATGAACAATCAAATAAACAAATGGCAAGGCAGGTAAATAACTAAGTAGACAAAAGCAAAATTTGATACACCAGTATATATGTATTAGGTTGGTGCAAAAATAATGCGCGTTTTTCGATGCATCCTCTTCGGTGCATTAGATTTCCTGTTGTCATCATAAACAATATGAGAAATTGTATATCTCCTTATAGAAAATTTCATGGCCTTTCCAATGGCTTTGTCCGTTTTCAATGAAATCCACATCTTTACGTAACTTTTGTTTTCGGGATGAAAGGTGCCAAGACAGAATTTTTGTTGGTTTCACTTCTGGGAACCAAAACTTTGCAGCATCGCAGCAGGAGCTGCTCAGAATACCATAGTAATTTTGGCCGAGGTAGTGTGAGCGAATACCTGCAGCGAAGCTGCTCTCGATCTTTTTGAAGTGATGAGACCTGCTTCGAAAGTAAGGAAGGTCGCGCGAAGTTTTTTCGGGCTGCTGACCACCAAGTGATGGCAATAGTGAAAGAGAACCCATTCGAAACAACATGTTCGGTTTCTCAGAACCTCGTCGGTAACTTTCGTCGGACCGCCGCCTCCTGAATGGGAGGACGAAAAGCTCGACGACTTGGTGCGACGCTACCTGAACGAGTACCAAATTGAACTTCGTTGGGAGGTCTGCTTCGCGCCCTTGCGGTGAAGAAATCTCGACAAAATCCTGGAACGCTTAGTGATGCATGGTAAAGAATAGACCCTCCGAGACAACAAAAAGTTCCTTGCTCAACAACTGGGAAAGGAATGCGAATCGAAACACTGTCAGAAACCAAAGCAACACTAAATTAAGGTCACGACGAATTTTTGGTGGTCTTATGCAGAAATCATTTGTAACANGAGGAAGGCGAACCGAAACACTGTCAGAAACCAAAGCAACACTAAATTAAGGTCACGACGAATTTTTGGTGGTCTTATGCAGAAATCATTTGTAACAGACCGTTGACACCCTCACAGCTAAAAAGCACTGCTAGTACATATATTAACGAAATGAGCCGGAAATCTCACTGTGTGAGCCCGGCATCTTTTAATAAAATGGATTCTGTACTCGCACGCAGTACCGTCCAGCCACATGTCGCACACCAGAAGCTCCACAGGTTGGAACAATTGGGCCAAGACGCTCTGCCTGATACATTATAATCAGCAATCCTCTCGCTCACTGATAACCACTTCCTGGAGCATCTGGACCACTTCGTCCAGAAGAATTTCTTTGAGGACTGAGGTGACACCAAAATTGACTTCCTGCCATTCGTCGATCCTAGAAGGCCAAGCTTGGAGATTACGGTGGTCATAAATAGCTACGTTATTGCTAAAGGTTTGCAAATTTGAATGGTTCTAAGCCTGTTTAAAAACATTAATTTTGAACCGAGATATGGGGTCAGGAACTTAGGGGTTGAAAACGCGCATTATTTTTGCACCAACCTAATATGTGTTTACATGCACTGCGCTCGTTTCGAAATATTATTGCATTGAAAAGTTGAAAAAAATTCTTCTTTTTTCCTTGTGCTTAATGTTGACAAGATTCTTGAGCATCGTGCATGCCACTATCGTGGAGAATATAGTCGAGCAGGAATGAATATACAGGGTGGGCCATAAATACGGTAACAGAGAAAATGGCAGCTAGAAAATGAATTTCGATGTAATTTGAAGCATTGTCGAATGATTTATGTTCATAGCCTCCTACTTATTGAAAAACCAGACAAACTCCAGAAATATCCTCCATTGGCCAGGGATCAGGCGCTGAGACAGTCAGCAAAGTCGCGAATCGCGGCGCGCAAGTGGTTGGGGTCATATTGATCGTCCGTTTTTCAAAGTTTTTTTTTGAAAACTTCGGATTTCTATGGGTGATAGAAGAAGCCTAGGCCTTGAGTGCTTCGAATAGTCACTATCCCAATTGATCCTGTTTTGGGCAATTGAATATCTACACGGCAAGTCAAGCACGTCCTAAAATATATCGTTCCCCCAATCTTGGACCAAACGTAACCTAAGCGCTGGAGCACTGTGCTGGTAAAACCTTCCGAAACACCTTCCCAATTGAGTCTGATGTTAAGGCAGAACACGCTTCTTCAAAAGAAAAACACGTTTTGTTACCGTATTTATGGCCCACCCTGTAGGAAGTAAGCACCAAAAATAGATAATCTAGCGCGCAACCACCAAAGTAAGAGAAGTTGTGTTGCTTAAAATGTAGGGAGAACTGGCTGAGAAACTATTGAAGAATTTAAAAGAATAAATCTTTGTTGTCTCAGTGAGACGTTCATTGCTGAGAAGGTAGCCTTCGTCAGAGGTTTGAAAGGATCCCTGGTTTTGTAATTGTTCATTTAGCGGTAGAGCTTTGCATTCTACTTTGTCTGGTCCCATTTTTGGGATCCTCCTATATAATAATCATGAAGAATTAATGACTATTTTACAGGAAAACGCTATGGGTTAAGTATCATAGTCTTCTCAAAGACTAACATGAAATCAATTTTGAACAAACGATTTCACAAAATTTCGCTAAAAACATACGGTGTGGGTGACATTCCTGGCAAGCAGTGACAGCAGCAGCAGTATGGCCTGACGTCGAAATGGAGCACCTGGAAATTTACAAAGACGAGGACTGAATCCTATCTATGGATAATGGTCATTTCTTCCCAGAATCAGCACCTTGTTATGTTCCAGCAGCCACTTGGCCATTCCATTTCTTGTTCCAAAAAGCCGGACGATAATGAGTACAGTAACATGTAGGCATAACATGAGGAATCTGTATAGAATAAGCATGTATGTTGTGCAGGGTTGCTGCTTATTTTGAGAAAAAAAACCATGGACTCATGTGTTAGCTTCGAAAAAAAAAAACATACAACTTAAATCTACTCCTAAGAAAAGTCATACATAATTTCCTACAAAAATGCCTAAGAACTCATTTTTGGACTCAATCTCCCTGGAGGAGCTCTTGCTAGGAACTGTTCCCCGTGCGGAGTAATATTTCTATCAACTCACACTAATCCGACGGCGTATGTTACCGGCGCTGCTCGAGGTATAATGTTGCCGATGAGGCACACACTGGAAACGATCTGAATGTGGGACTTATGCAGAGAGTTTTCCACATTTGGAGCAATCTATGAATATCCGCTGTGAGCAAAACTCACAAATGGGACCAGTACAATGAAGTACAAATCAGCCTGTACATACTCGTTGGGAACGTAGTAATGAATCCTCCACACCATGATTGCCGTAGCAACGCTGATAGCGATGAAAACACAGGCACAAACACCTATGAAGACTATGTAGACCACGGGGAGTTCTGGAAAATTCTCGTATCTTCCAGTAACTGTTACTGGTTGCCGCTCACCTTGAAACCATTGCGCAATGTACGGCGGGACAGTGCTGTTCATGCTGTCTATGGAGTCGGGCGAAGACTTAAAATATGCAACATTTACCCCTGCTGTTGTTTCTCATTTCACCGCTATGAACGCTCAAAAACAGAAAGTTTCGAAAATATTTCAGGGATTGAACAGCTCAGCGACAATGCCGGGTTTTTTCAGGTCTTTTTTTCAGCGGTAGGGGATTCTCCTAGGAAAAAAAAAAACAAGTCTGTTCACATCAGGACAAGGAAGCACAGAGAAAGGGGCGGGGGAAGAAAATTCACATCGAGCTATAATCTGCTACCTATATGTTCTCATTATTATGTCACATACTACAGATATGTATGTCGTACTGTACTGTCCTACTCACTTACGGACCCGGAATCCATTGGGAATATATTAGAATTTCCATGAAGAATGCCTCCAGAAATCTTTTATTTGGCGAGTCATAAGTACATGCACGTATTTTGATGCACGTTCATAACCAGTTCTCGGCAACCTATTCATGAAGATTGCCGAGAAATTTCCAAGCCTTACAGTTCATCCAAAGTTGGCGAGTTTTCCCTGGAAAATATGCTTTTTTTCGCTATTTTCACCACTACCTTTAATTTTCGGCTTAGACTGCTTATTTTTACAATATTCACCACTTTTAGCCCGGAAAACTCGTGTACTTTAGGAGCACGGGTAGACAAGAACCTTCCCAGGAACGTCCATGAATACCAACACAAACAGTGAAAGTGAACTGACAATGAGTCCATTTCGATGCTCTGCTGTTAGATGCGATTCCTTAAATAAGCACGGACATGCCTGCAAAGCAACAAAACATGCACGCACCTTTTAGAGATTCCCACCTCGCCGCAAACTGTTGCTTGTTATGAAGAAAAAAACAAATGTCATTTTTGGAAGCTTGGGAAAGAGTACAGCTTGGAAGATTATGAAGTAATTTTCAAATGATAACATCATCTTCACAAAGTGCAATGGTGAGAGTCGCCAGGTAATTGATTTACCGCCTGGAACCACCACGACGGCAGCACAGTGAGTCATAACCTCAGACATTCCACCGCCCCTTGCGTTGCACTACACCGCCAGGACCGTCACCCCATCCGGCAAATGCGGTCTGATGCCACGCTCCTGGCGGTGTAAGGGCGGTCACGCACCGCTCCTAGCGGTGTGGCAGCGGACAGTACTGCTCACGGAGTTTTGTGAGCATATTTTGGTAAGTAGGCCGGACTTTGCTACGCAGACGTTATGTGGGCATTGATAACTACTTTTTGTATGGGCTGCCACTGGTGCCGCGCTTTGCTCGTAGGAAAAATCTGGAAACTCAGAATGCGTGCGCGATGTTGGCTATATGGGCCGTTCTTAAGCCTCCCCTAGCATTCAAGCGAAACCCATCATTNAAAATCTTCCATTGGTTTATTTTTATCTGTTTATTTTTGTTATAAATTTCTAAATAATTTTCATCAATTATGTGTTATCAAAATTAGTATTTTAATTGGTTTTATTCCCCATTCGGATCTCCAATTTTTTCCCACGCCCCCCCCCCATCTCCCGCCCACTCTCTATGTTCGCCACTAGTACCGGAACCACGTCTTTGGAGTGTTGCTGTAGGTACCCTGTATATTCCGTATCTCACGGAATCCTCTCTAATTCTGTGTAGAGAAGTTGCTCCAGACGCTGACCACGATTATCAACATTATTTTGACGTTGATTTGAATATTCACTCCATTTTCCCAGTAGTTGACACTTTCTCTCAAATGCCCGCTGTATCTGTGCTGTAACCATACAAAAGCGAGGTTACAGTACAAAGCTAACAGTATATTTGTGTTCAGCACCACAAATAACCCTCTTGTGCGAAAATGGAGAGGATTACGCGCAGCATCCCGGCGTGGAGTGGCATGGAGTGGCCCATTCGATACCGGCGCGTCACTGTGTGTACGAGCTTTCGATGCCGCGGCTGCTCAGACATTCCACCGCCCCTTGCGTTGCACTACACCGCCAGGAACACCCCAAATGCGGTATGATGCCACGCTCCTGGCGGTGTAAGGGCGGTCACGCACCGCTCCTAGCGGTGTGGCAGCGGACGAGTACTGCTCACGGAGTTTTGTGAGCATATTTTGGTAAGTAGGCCCGACTTTGCTACGCAGACGTTATGTGGGCATTGCTAACTACTTTTTGCATGGGTTGCCTCTGGTGCCGCGCTTTGCTCGTAGGAAAATTCTGGAAACTCAGAATGCGTGCGCGATGTTGGCTATATGGGCCGTTCTTAAGCCTCCCCTAGCATTCAAGCGAAACCCATCATTGTAGAATGCAGAATAAGAAAATGCAAAGAAATTATGAAGCTTTCCGTCGTCTCCACTTATTTGAACCTCCTTTGCCTCGCGCGGGGTTCGAACTAACCCATCTCGTCTACCCCATTGAAGTTGAATGATTGAGAGCCCATTGCTTTATCCACTCGGCCATCCGTGCTGATATCCCCTATTTTTTCGACCCGATCATTTTGGTGCATATTCATGGCATGGTAGCCTTGTCATGCAAAAAAGGCTTCTCACCCATTAAAACGAATACAATTCGTTACAGTCGACATCATCGTGACTGTGAAATCTTTCGCGTTGAATGCCCATATNTAGAATAAGAAAATGCAAAGAAATTATGAAGCTTTCCATCGTCTCCGCTTATTTGAACCTCCTTTGCCTCGCGCGGGATTCGAACTAACCCACCTCGTCTACCCCATTGAAGTTGAATGATTGAGAGCCCATTGCTTTATCCACTCGGCCATCCGTGCTGATATATCCTATTTTTTCGACCCGATCATTTTGGTGCATATTCATGGCATGATAGCCTTGTCATGCAAAAAGGGCTTCTCACCCATTAAAACGAATACAATTCGTTACAGTCGACATCATCGTGACTGTGAAATCTTTCGCGTTGAATGCCCATATGTATATGATGATAGCTACTGGTTACGCAAAAATGAAACCATCCCAAATTCAGCGAACAAATGTGATAATAACGAGGAAAAGCAAACTCTTGTGTTTATTCTCAAAGCATTCTCAGGAGGAATAGGGTAGGAAAAATGCTAGAAATGTTATTGCCAAAATGCTTCGGCGTCACTTATTACTAGTGCGATGCTCGAATCAAAAAGTGATCCCCAGAATTCTTGATCAAGTTGATCGTTGTCCATTTGGTTTTTTTTTNCCATCCCAAAATCAGCCAACAAATGTAATAATAACGAGGAAAAGCAAACTCTTGTGTTTATTCTCAAAGCATTTTCAGGAGGAATAGGGTAGGAAAAATACTAGAAATGTTATTGCCAAAATGCTTCGGCGTCACTTATTACTAGTGCGATGCTCTAATCAAAAAGTGGTCCCCAGAATTCTTGATCAAGTTGATCGTTGTCCATTTGGTTTTCTTTTCATAAATCAGCTCCTGCAGAAACTTAATGACAGTCCGGGAGGACATCTTCTCCAAGCTCACCCGGTGTTCTGTACATCAAAGTCCTTTGTATTTTCGAATGTGTATCTACTCCCATATTACACTAGGGCTACTTTTTATCAACTGAGCAAAGTTGAATTGGGACGTGTGTGAGCTTTATTCTGAAAACGTGTTCAAGCACGCAAACCGTAAGTTTCCTATTTCTGAAAGAAGTTTGAGTGTTAAATCAGGCGTACGTTGTTCGTAGCGCTACGGTTTTTCACTAAAGTACTTGATGGTGAGAGAGAACACAAAACGTGATAAAATTTTATCTGAAAGCTGTTTTCTAGGGTTCGATTAGTGACTTATCAAAATTTCCTTTGGTCACCTGGTATTTCACCAAAGTCCCTCGGGTCGCTCGGTATTGTGCCGTGGCCACGAAAAGGTTCCTCGGGTAATCCGGGTGGACTGAAAATTTGCTCGGGTCGCCCGAGAGAAGGCCACACCCAAAAATGTGGTCTCTCGGATGACTCGGTTGGACAAAATTCCTCTAGGGTCACCCAGAGTTATTGCCTGGCAGGAATATGCTCATCCATTCTGCTGCTGTCGGGGCGGTATTGACTATACTGTAACGCAAAGGGCGGTGGCTGGTGTTTGCAAGATCTTCATTCTGCTGCTATCGGGGCGGTGAGGATTTATTCTGCTGCTGTCGGGGCGGTGGTTATTATAGTGCATCGCAAGGGGCGGTTGTATGTCTGAGTGGACGTTCGCTCCAAAATTAAACCGTAAAAGAAGGAGATTTTTTGCACTCTTGAGTTGGGATACCTACACCATTGTAGTCAGCACATCCCCTAGATTCTTCTGATACGCAGTGCTCAAAATCGAACCTGAGCTGAGACACTGCCTTTAAGGGAAACTTGCAAAATGTTCAATTCTTGGTGACTTAGGTCTGATGAGAATGCAACTGCTAGAATTTTCATTCCATATTGAGCTTTTCCTGATTAGACTACCAAGCTCGGATGAATTGTAAGTTTTGTTCCTTAGTCGTTACGCCCCTCGAGCAACCTCACATTGAAACAACCTCTCAATTCGAGTTATTCTATTTGAGGGATGAAAAAGTTTCAAAAAGATACCACACCTACATGTAGGATGTGTATAACATGTTTAATATATGGCTCACATGGCAAACCATTAGTGTAAGCGCATCTTCCCATATATTCCCTTTCTAAAATCAAAACTTACGTCAGTTGTGAACTGAACGTTTCAGTGGCAGACGAAATGTGAGGAGAAGGAGGTATCAACATTCGATTTGACAGAAAATATTTCTGACTTTGGACTATTGGGATTTGCTGATGAATTTGCTTGGAGCGAGAATTTGAAGAAGTCAAAGAAGGATGTTGCGAAAAGGGCCCCTTCTATTGTGCATCGCTCCAATATCATGTGAAATTTTGCAAGCGGAAAAACAAAATAAAATAAATCTGGATTACAACTGTGGTGTCAGTGTACTTGAGGTTTCGACTTGTACGCCTTGCACAACTGATTTATTGCAACGTCGTACGAACCTCAAACTTGGGTATTTAACACATTCGCGACAATGTGCTCAACCGAGTGAGCACGCCCTTTTTACTGTTACATTTCTGAGAAGCAATCATAATGAGCAAACTCCTATAAAGTGGTGTACTAGCAAATGTTCAAGCGATCTATACACGCGATGGGCAGAGCAGACATCCTCTCGTACTTCTTTAATGCGTGGTTGAAACTGACAAGTAAAAGAACAATTTATATGAAGATTAACTTACTTACTTACTTCCTCTTATGCAGGTGAACTTCTTAAATTGGCTTCAAGCTCGTGCATATTTGCGTTTTGGTTTGTCTTAGATTCGCGCAATTTCGAAGTACTATGCATTAGAGGAAAAATTCCTACCACGTCTGACCACGTGCTCAAGCGGTTGAGCACGGGTCCTACTTGTGCAAAATCGCGTGTGTCCCACGTGACACACTATGCCGAAAGCGTAAGGTCGCGAATGTGGTAAACCGAGTCTTACTTGCGTATAAAATCAACGATACATGCTACATAATGATAAAATGATGACATGTGAAAAATATGATAAAAACATTAAGTAATGAAGAGGACAATGTTGCCTCGTGCATCGGTGGCTCTTTTATATTGTTCAACAGACAGTGTTGTTAAAAGCCGAGACAAAACATAAGACATGACTCATATGACCAAGCGACAAGTGACTAGTATATTGCATAGATCAGGCTTCGAGCGTCTTCGATTCCACTGCTAATCGCGGTCCGCCGCGATACTGCCGGCGGCGGAATTTGACCGGTGTCCCCTTAGACGCTGGAGTTGCTCGAGACAATGATTTCGTTCGTCCTTTGCACTTCTTAGGCGATCAAAAATATAACGACTTCTCTCTGGTAGATCGCACACACCAGAGTGATGTCCTGTTAATCTGCAATGATGACATTGATTCCAGTACTTTGGACAACTCTGATCACCTGAGCATTTGCGTTCCAAACAGGTGAAGCACCTTTGTTTCGTTCGCAGGGTATTTTTCCTTTCTTCCAGCCTTCGAGCCCACCCGCAGGAATCGGAGTAGTGTTGACCGATTGCTTCGCAAAAACATATTGCATCCGTCTTTCCTCTTCATGGAACACTCCTTCAACGAAAGCTCTAGGTTCGCATTTTTTGGCACTTTCGAGGACCGAGATCATATCATCGAGTTCGTCGATACGTCTCTTTAAGTGGGCGATTCCCTGCTCCTGCCAGTAACGTGATTCGTCGTCAAATGCATCTTCATCGAACTGAATCGATTCAGCAAAGCTAGCGTTATTAGCGATGCGTTGATGTTCTTCAAACAGTTCGAGTCGTTTTTGCTGATCTTCTTGAAGAGTGAGTATTAGTATAGAAAAATATATATCGAATTGTTAACGGAATCCAATTCCTCTCGACGCACTGATTCCAACAATGTAAAAACTCCCATTTCAGGACATGCGGAGGAGGAAACCGGGATTTGCGGAGGACCAAATCAGGACTTGCGGTCTGTAACAGACCGGGTCTCCTGACCAACTCCTCTGGGTACCCTGCTGTAGCCCTACGCATGGATGCGATACTTTGTCTGAGTATATTGCAGAAAATTTGTGACTTTGTGCGTGCGTGCACACCATTGAGGGGGTGGGAGTAGCCGTGAGCGGTGGAATCACTGATTCCACAGGGATAAGCCGGCATTCGAAAGTGAGGAAACCCATGGAGACAGGCTCAACGATGTGATAAGGGTGCGTCGGCGTTCAAAGTGGGGGAGAAGAGTCCGGCGATATGATAAGGGTGCGTCCAAAGTGGGGGAGATGAGTTCCCGGGTGGCGATCAGACGTGTGGAATCCCCTAGAAGATGAAGAAATGTAGGAGTAAGGTCTAATCCGACACGAGAAGTGCGCCAGTATTGATTGCGGCTTTCTCTCCTACATGCTTCACTTCCTTCCCTGCACCTGCTTCCTCATCATTGCTTTCCCCACTCTCTGTCCTTTCCATTCGTGTCTAAATGGACCACCTCCCTCCTTCCTTCTTATATACACTAGTAGACCCTTATCACTTTAGTTATCACACCAGCCAAATAAACATATGCCATTCCAGTGGTCATTTGCGCTGTATCGGTTACATTCAAACATCGATAGCCCACAGCGCCAACAAAGAAGAATCACCTTGCGGAGACGGGAGAAGGCCACCTGTAATGGATTCGAGCAATTTTCAGGAGATCGTTGGCTCTACATGGGTG
>JARK01000030.1:0-52171 GCA_000688135.1 Ancylostoma ceylanicum
AAAGGATTAGAACATAAAATCTATCCTTATTAACAAGATGTTGAGCGGTAGAGGACAATCACGAATCAGAACCCAGCCGAACACACCATCTGCATGGGTTTATATCATCGTGAGGGAGAATGGGCGTAGCCAGGCGGCTCTGATTGGCTCCCTGGGGCCGCCCGTCACTCTCATTTGTTTGAACTTGAACAGCGTCAATCTCATAATACATGGCCTATTTGTGCTTAACCCCGTACGAGTCAAACAGGAGGGCGTGGCGGGCGGCCCGAGTGCGCCAATCACAGTCGCCTGGTTACACCCGTTTTTCCCGCACGATGGTACACACCGCACCTGCATTAGACCATCTTGGGAATTTTCGTCACATTATCATTTCTCCAAATTATAACTCAAACTTTTTCCAGTCGCATCATAATGAGTCAAAATGTTGCGTTTTGAGTAAAAAAATTTCTATTTTATAGCGACTAGAGGAACAACTGTACGATCGGTAAACTAGCTTTAATAGTTATTCGTGACTGGTATATCGGTACCCTCTGCCTGACAGTCCAACATCCTCACCATTCATCCACCCTGACACTGCCGGACGCGTGATGCAATTCATGTAGCAGTGTTGTGAGATATCTGTTTTTTAGCACCCGGGCAAAAATGAAATATATGCTTGAAGACCTCGTTAAGCAAGGATTCAAGCCAGATAGGATTGATTCCGATATACCAGCCTTGCCTCTTGCACTTCCCTTGTTAGATACTTAAATGGCCTCACTTCACTTGTTGTGTGGACCCCAGCATGACTTCCTTGAGACCCACTCCAACGTTCTTTTTGTCAACCTATCGTCGTCCTTTCTCATAGCATGATCAGCCCATCGAAGTTTTGATTTCGGACCGTATTCCTCTGGATCACAAAGACGAGGTGTTTGTTGTAAGTCAGAAGTGCGAAGCTCGGCTTGATGTTGGGTACGCCGGCTGTATAGAAGACATATGGGAGATATGTCGACAAGAGAGACGACAGGTGAGTGCATGAAGAAGCCAACGTCTCCTCAACAACTCGTTTCCCCCCACTTTGAGGCGCCGGCGCACCCTTATCACATCGATGGACCCGTCTCACTCTGAGCGCCGGCGCACCCTTATCACAGCGGTGGACCCATCTCCCCCACTTTGGGGCAGGGCGCATTGCTTTGCCCTCGCTCCCAAATTAGAGATCGTAAAAACTCATCACCGCGCCAGAGAAGTTCGATGGAAATGAAGAATGACTGTCAGGTTGTTGATCAGAATGTGTTGTAAAGACCCGGCGAACTGCAGCACGTCTGGAAGATCCCGGCGGACTCTAGCACGTCGGGGGGCGTAAGCAGCGCGTTCAGCTCTTGCAGAACGTCGAGACTTGCTCTCCCAACTCAAAAAGTGGGCGGGGCGATGGGGGTTCAACCTGCTGTTCAACGACACAATTGTCTGAGTTGGTTGAAGTGGATTGCTGCAGAGTGCTTGAAATGAATTGATCCCACTCATGAGCTTTCGTATTCCTTACCCTACACATACATGTGTATATTCCCTACCCTACACATACATACTCAGGCGTTCGTGGGGGTCGACTGCAAATAGAAAAGGGGTTTACCCCCAGGTGTACCTGGGGGTGAACCCCCAATCGCGGGGCACCTACCCCCACAATGGCTGACGTCCCCCCACGTGCCCCCTCCGCGCTTTTTCCCCCACGTCCAGATCAACAGCCCGACGTCCCACCACCGTGCCCCCGCGTTTACCCCCCGTCCAGAACAACTCACAAACTTCGGCGTAACACATCTAGGACTCAAAGTGAACGCTTCTAGGGGTATGCTCGTTGTGTCAACTTTCTGTCACGGATGACTCAACCAAGGCTTCCGGATGACACATCGGGAGGTAAAAGAGGGCGTGGCTCTGTTGAACGTTAGTGAACACATCGGTTACTATAATGGTGGACTCATGGTGGAGTTATGGTGGATATATGGAGGACTTAAAAGTGCTAGTAGAGTCATCCGTGGTTATAGGTGAACACAACCAGTATACCCCCGGTGTGTTTACTTCCACTTTCATCTTGACTCCGCATGTCGCATTCGACAGCGCATGTCGCATTCCTTTTTTGTGCGGTGCAGATTCTGTCGCAGGCGTCGCCGACGTCGTTCCAAAAAGACAACGACTTCAGATCAATTCCCGCCCTGCGTGATCGCCGATACCTCAACATCGGTGTCGGGAATTCCGCGCCTGGCCAGAGTGGGCGCCGGCGCACGGTAGTGGGAAAGATGTCGCTCAATAGTGGGGATAATGCCCCTGGACGGGTACACACCTGTGAAAGTAGTGCACAGCGCTCAAAGTAGTGCACAGCGCTGAAAGTAGTGCAAGGGAACATATACTCAGACAAAGTATCGCACCCATGCGTAGGGCTACCGCAGGGTACCCGGAGGAGTTGGTCAGGAGATCCGGTCTGTTACAGACCGCAAGTCCTGATTTAGCCCTCCGCAAATCCCGGTTTCCTCCTCCGCATGTCCCGAAATGGGAGATTTTAAACAAAACTTATCATTCCCACCATCGCTTGGAGATTTCGAACTTATTTACCATTGCTCCTCAATTGCTTACCAGTCCACTGTTTTGCCTCTGCTCCATCCGTGCCCACAACCGAGGGACCGATTGAGGCATACATTAATGTTCTTATCGCAGTGCATTCGCTAGTGGAGGGAGTGTTGCAGAATGCGATCTACCTGGATCAAGACGAAACGTTGAATGCGTAATCGTTGTAGGCCTATGGAGGTTTTAACACACTTTTGCTAAGAAACTATTGATTGGTCTCTCGATCTCAATTATTTTCCCCCACTTTCCCAGGGGGCGCTGAAGACATGCTTCTTGGGGTTGTTTAATATAGTGAACACAATATGACAACAGTTTGACGTTAATTTATCTATTTTTTTGTTATATGTTTGATATAGTGAACACAATATGCCAACAGTTTGACGTTAATTTATCTATTTGTTGATTTTACCTTTTTTGATGAGGAAATAGTAAAAACATGCCCACTGGGTTTTCTTATGCGCTGAACATAAATATGACAAGCATTTTCCACTGAAGTACAGGCTCATAGAGTTTCTTTTCATCGATTTTTTAACTTGTCGTTTTTTTGACTACCGTTCACGAGTGGGTCAGTGAGGGAATGTGTAGTGAGGTTTTCCAATAGGCTGAACAGAAGTATGTCAACAAGGAAAATATTGCGCGGTTTGTATAGTTAGAATTCCATGAATTCCAATCCAGGATGCTTATAGGGTGGAGCATCCTGTGAACGGGACGCTGGCCACTTTTTACGCGCACTTCCAAGTTTTGTGTTTCTAAGAAACAGAATTGTTAATGACTTCGAGGTTAATGTGGGGCTCCTGTGGCGCACTGATTAGAGGCTTGCTGAGCACGCGCACGGTCGGTAGTTCAATCGCTTCCACGATAACCCGGCCATCCATCCATCCATGTTCTTCAGATTGCTTCCAGAGAGTCTGGGAGTATAAAGCACTGTTTCGGATACGCCCCCTCCCCCCCTACACCGCCACTCCCCCGCAAGTCACTGTATAGGGCACATACGTATTCAATGCCTCTACGATATTCAGATGAAGTCGAATGCGTGCCGCGTCCCACATGACGGGATTGATCAACGCTGACCACTTTATCCGTTACCCTGACGTCTTTCATGTCCCCTGTCGCTTTCGGCACCTTACGTAAATACTGGTCCTGTAATAATCTCGGAAACGACCTCTGAATAAGATTATTCCTCTGTTAGCGCATGCACAGTGCTAGTGGCGCTGTATTTTGAATCAGTCACGCTGTGAAAAAGACACTTCAGAGACACCACATAACGGAAATGGCAACAAGAGCCCGTGTAGGCCTTAATGTAACAGAAGGATGCAGCTCAGGGCCAGAAACAGTGGAGAAATAGGCAGAACTCACTGCTCTGTTATGTCAAACATCGGGGAGTTTTCGGATTACCTGCCATGTTCCTCCGCATCCATCCGAGGCTTTTATCAGAGTTCGGGGGTATTCCGCAGCCCCGACTACTTCCTCCGCAAGTCCCGAAGAATGTTATCACCGCATGACCAGTAAACATCCTTAAGAAGTGAGGGCTATCGTCCTCCGCATGTCCTGACATTTTTGTCTGAGTACACAAATACGAATCGAGGGAGGCGAGCCTCAAAAGAGGCCTGGGAGTCCGGCGTTAGCCGTATGATCAAGCTGGTAACTCATGATTGCCCTTGCCCTCAAATGAGAACGCAAAAGCTTACCACCGCAGCAGAGAAGTTTAAATGAATTGAAGGCGAGGGAATGTGAATGATTTATGCATACGAATGCTTTATCGCAAAGGTGGACTCGTCCTCCTTCCTCCACCTTGGACGCCGGTATCCTTATCATATCGCTGGACCCGTCAACCTCCACTTTGGACGGCGGCGCACCCTTTTCGCTTAGTCCTTGCTCCCAGATGAGAACTCGTAAAAACTGACCACCGCGCCAGAGAAGTTAGATGGAAATGAAGATTGAGTGCTAGTTTGTTGATTAGAAAGTGTTGTAGTATAGTGCTGTCGCTAAGCTTCATTTGGTGTTATGTGTTGATCAGCAATCTATGAGTGCTTCTTCGTCAGTATTTATTCTGTTCAGTAAGCTTTCAGCGCTGAGCGCCTTCGTCAGACCGATCACAAATGACGGAGGGTGAGGAGTCTGACCTATCACAAATGACTCCTCACCCTCCGTCATTTGTGATCAGTCTGACGAAGGCGCTCAGCGCCGAAAGCTTACTGAACAGAATAAATACTGACGAAGAAGCACTCATCGATTGCTGATCAACACATGATTAGAAAGTGTTATAAGGATCACGGCGGACTGCAGCACGTCTGGAAGATCCGGCGGACTGCGGCACTTCTGGAAGATTCCGGCAGACTGTAGCACGTCTGGAAGATCCCGGCGGACTGCAGAACGTCGGGGGTCTAAGCAGCACGTTCTGCTCTTGCAGAACGTCGAGACTTCCTCCCTCAACTCAAAAAGTGGGCGGGGCGATGGGGGTTCGACCTGCTGTTCAACGGCACAATTGTCTGAGAAGGTAGAGGGGCACGCGGGTCCGAGGAAGAGGGGCACACGGGTCCGAGATGGAAAGGCACACAGACGTCCACGGCTCGGATTTTTTTTCTGATTTTGCTGGCTAAACCAAAAAGTGGCGAACGATTACGGGTTGAAGTGGCGTGACGGAAACCAGTCAACATTATGAGGAAGAGCTGCGGTCGATCTTCATTTGCCTGTGTTCATTCCGATAAATCTTCAGTTGATTTTAACTTGTTGGAATAAGATAGCTGTAAAATTTGTGGTGAGCGCACAGTTGATAGAACGAAGGTGTGTTCAAGAGCCAGTCTGTTAGGAATTTGGCTTGCTTCATAAGTGTTGCTTTTGCATTGTAGCGAGAACAAAAATGGTCCGAAGCAAAGGCNATCTCCCGGAAAATGTCTTGCCAAGCAAGATTTTAACCCGTAAAATGTCTTGGCAAACACATTCTCTCGCCAAATAGGTCGCCATTGAACTTCAGAGAAGTGTCGCTCCAATGCTACGCTTGCAAAACAAGAGAACTCGTACCAGCAGGCTGGTTTGTACTGTTGTACTGGAGTTCTATTTGTAATATTTCGCGTAAGTCGTGACCTCCGACGCAATTTTTGTCGCAGAATTGTCGGGACTATGCTTGAGATTTGGAAACTTCCAAAAGCTCGATGATGAAGATTATCGTGGGTGTTGCCTTTAAGACGCAACTATTTTGGCAAGAGCGTAGATCACTTATGGCCTTAATAAGCTGGTCAGAGTTTTGTACAGAGCAGCTTGGAGCCCTGTAGACTCCTATGACTCTGATTTCCAGGCGGTAGAGAAAGATATCATATACCATGAATTATTATATATACAAAAACATTTCATTATATGTCCTTTAGATAAAGCTTCTTCTAACTATGGAATAATATGTAAAAGGCTATATTTACTAAGTATACTTAGAGAAATGGGTTTAGAAGATCACAACAGTAAAAATAATATCTATAAATTGGTTGATTATAATTATTCAAACCTATTATCTAGACACTCTATCTTTGTTAGAAATTCCGGCTTACAATTAGCTACTAAAAATACAATCTCACTCATCCATTGCATTCCAAAGCTACACAAAACACCCATAAAATTCAGATTTATCACAGGAGCATCCACGAGTAGTACCAAACCTATAGCTTTGGAATTACTTAATATATTGAATTTTATAAGAAATCACTCTAGAAATTATACTATACAAGTTAGTAAATTCAAAGGTTGTGTAAAATCATATTGGTCAATTAACAATACAAACATCTCAACAGAATTAAACGTCATTAATGGAAGAGATTTGAAATTATTAACAGCTGTTTTTACCAGTATGTTCACAAATATCCCACACAGTACCATCGTTAAGAATATTACGGAAATATTCAAGATGTTTTAAAAATTCCAACAAAAAATACTTAGTTTGCAATGGTCGTAATGTATATTATTCAGACATAATCAACATAAAAAAGGTTACAAGTATTATAGAATCGAGGATATTATATACATCATAGAGTATATTCTGGCAAACAGCTTTTGCAGGGTTGGAAAACACATTTTTAAACAAGTTTTGGGTGTCCCACAAAGTGGGAACGCCAGCCATGTACTCGATGATCTCACATTATCCCTTTTGGAATACAAGGCATCCATTAATATATCCAAGAATATTTCCAACCGTCTAGATATATGGATGCTCCTCTAATTATTCATAATATCACTGAAGAAAATTCAATAATACTACTTAATAACATATAATAATAATAACATAAAAAATAATATAATAATAACTAATAATAATAATATTATAATGATAACTTAATAACATAATAATATATAACCTCTGGAAACTACACATACAGTGCGCGTTAAAACTTTACGCCCACCCTAGAAATTCGCCGTTTTGTACGAGGATCAGAATTTCCCGAGAAATGGAGTTTACTGTCGTTTTTGGCGTGCTTGAAATCCCCGTAAACGTTTGCTAGGCCTTTTCTTAGCGATCCTCCAATTTTTTTATTCGTTTTTGAAGGAAAAACGCGGCGATTCAAAACTTTACGCCCACCCTTGGAAAAGCTTTTTTATCGTAAGAAAGCTAGGCGATTCTTATGAATTAGCATTTCTTATTTTCTGCTTTACTGATTACTACCCCAAATAGTCAATTCCTCATTGCTGTGACGAAGTCGTTGATGACTCTGGCGAAGTTAGATGCAGAGCCAAAGAAAATTGTTTCTTTGAGACTCTGTAGGTGGTGGTTGGTGTCTACTGCCATGGATCCCCTCAGCAATTATGCCGTCTAAGTTCCTGATGGTTTCTAAATTGCGAAAACAAGCGTGCTAGCTCCTCAGAACTCTGTGGTCAAGTTACATGCGATATGCTGCGCGATTTACTTGATGGCTTCAAGTAACTCGCGCCTGAGTCGCATGTAAGTGAAAGTCCTTAAGTGTATGTAACTTATCTGGACCAGAAAGGGAACGTGTATGTTAAACCCTGCGCTGCCACCGCCAGCTGCGCCACCAGCCGCAGTGGATTGTAAGAGGTAATTTGAACAAACAGTACAAGAATGTGAAACACCAAATGCAGCGAAAACAAAAAGATCACTGAGAAAGTTCTTCATGCAGAAAAAAAACCATTCGTGAGAATATAAAGAAAAATAAAATAGAAAAACGAAAAATAAAATAGAAAAACCCTTCGTTTTTGAGACTCCGCTTCCAACAAGTGGAATCGCAACTGAACGCTGCGCAGAAATACCGCAAAACCCTATTCTTGAAAGCTTAAGAGCGAAAACGAAGATCTCTAAAAGGAAGAGAAGCCGTTGCATTGCTAACGAAAGAGACTTGGAGAACAAGGCAGGATCATTGTAACAAAAATAAGAATCGTGGAAAATCAAACAAAAAGCAAAGCTTGAAGCTGTTCATAGTAAAGAAAAAAACACTCGCTCTTATCACCGGCTTCTAGACAATGAAGAGGTTCGCGTCCTCGAGCTGCTCCGCACGGATTTCAACTTCTTCTGCGAGTTCGAGATCTGCACCTTCGACCATATCTATCCTGTAGTGGATTTGTTGCGGCCGAGAGTCCATTATAGTCACAGGTCTCACTAGCGGAACCTTCAAACCTCCCCTCGGAGAGTTCATTCGTGGAGTGGTTCACTGCTATTCCAATGCTATCACGCGAATAAGCCACTGGAACAAGAAAAAAGAACACCCTAAAAAACACCAACCACAGTGAGTAACACTTACAACGAGATAAACTTGTGCAGAATATTCTGAAATGAACATAGCGGCGGCCTTATATTCCTTGCACGGATAATCAGGAAGACGAGGTAGTGCTAACATCCTAAAAATGACTATTAGAAACGATGAGCCATTAGCAAAATGGTGGAAACTGACCAACATCGAAAGTGGAGTGTCGACTTCAACGCATACGCGGAAATGGAATACGAAAAAAATTCCTGCTGATCCCCTGTTCCTGTCCTTCTACGACAAAATAGAACTAGAAAAACAGACTCATCGAACAGAAACAACCGCAAGGCATAGAAACAACCGCAGGCATAGAAGCTTGTGAAGTCTCAGGGCGATAAAGATCACACTAGATAAGGAAATCACTGAAGTCAAGATTGATCGCTTGCGGTATCGATCGTAAAACGTGGCATGACATGTTACATACATGACCTGGGTCCTACGAAGAAGGAGCCCGCCATGGCACATGAAAGTTAACTGTGTGCTGGTAACATAAAGGGCATGGCCGAAACGTTGCGAGTAATTTATTCTGCATGGCCGAAATGTTGCGAGTAATTTATTCTATCTGGGATGTCTCACACTTAACTTAAAAGAGGCTGTTTAAGTCGAATGTAACTTGCCCACAGAGTTCTGAGTCATAGGGGTGACATTAAGGGGCTGCGAGTTAGACATGAAGGGTGCTCCGAGTCGTGACCCTGGCGGAAAATGAAGTGGTGCACGCCGTGTCAAAGGAAATGTGATGGCAAATGCATTATTATAGCGCTGTTATAAGTTGATGAGCTTATCTGAATCACACCTCTGCAATCCTGAAGTCAGACGTCTGTCCTGATCACCCAACTTCAACCGCCAAAGTTGCGGCAAAGAAGAAACCTCCCACTTCTCCCATGAATCTATATAGTAATGCAAAATTCAGCCAGAAAAATTGTGTTCTGACTCCAACGCTCACCAATGGACACATCATCAGATGATATGAGTGAAATCCTGGATGTTAGCAAGCACTACGAAAAAATGCCATCCTAGCCCAGATGTTGTTCATATTGTATCTAACAAAATCACTCTACTCCAAAGGTGGTGTGGAGTGGTTCGGGGAACATGCCTTATATTCTTGCTTTAAAAATCCTCAAATGCTGATATGCGTAGGGACTGGTCGATCTGGAAACTGTCAGCGAGAATTAGTGCGGATATTCTCGGCCGACGTTGTGGAGGAGGAGGACCAGACGGGTGATATGACAGTGGTGTCGGCCTTGAAATGTCTTCAAATGTTTCCTTTTCCATCTATTCTCATTAAGGTTGCTCGTGGAAATACCAGCTAGGCGTCTGCGCTCATACAGGCTTTTAAATAATTTTTGTTCTGTTCACACTTGCTCAGTGAAGGGTTTGCCTAGTCATTGACTGGCAAAATACCCTAAGCATTGATTTTAAATGCTCCAAAGGGTTTTCCACGGTCTTTTGGAACGCAACTACATCAGTCTGTATCATTTGTAGTTTGTTAGCAACACCTTCCCTGAGAAAACGACATTTTTCAAGGGTGGGCGTAAAGTTTTGAACCGCCGCGTTTTTCCTTCAAAAACGAATAAAAATTTAGAGGATCACTAAGAAAAGGGGTAGCAAAAGTTTAAGGAGGTTTTCAAGCACGCCGAAAACGACAGTAAACTCCATTTCTCGGTAAATTTTGATCCTCGTCCGAAACGGCGAATTTCTAGGGTGGGCGTAAAGTTTTGACGCGCACTGTATACACCAATTCGAAAGTAACTTCCTAGACCCTAATATTAGGATAGAAAATGATACTATAATGACCAAACAATATAATAAAACCGAATACTTTAATTCCAAAGTTATAAGACTATACCATGGCACTTCATTTATCAGCCAAAACCAAAAATTTGCAATTATTTACTCAGAAGTACTTCGAATTGCACGTACATGCTCCATTTTTGAAGAAGTTATTACTGGACTAAAGCAGTTAGTTCTTAGCCTTTTAGAACTAGAATATAAAAAAGAATTAATAATTGGAACAACTTTAAAATGTATCATTAGAAATAAATTTATACAATATAAATATATCGAGTTGCAAAAATACCGTAATATAAAAAAATTCTTAAACATACATTTGACCCCCTAATTTAATCTTTAACCCACTCTAATACTTCTATCTCTAAAGGAGAATTGGGATAGCGAGGCCGCAGTTGTAGCCTACCAGGGATGTGTCTAGAGCGCGGAATGAAAATATGAATGGGAATGAATGACAAGGGAATTATTGTTTAAAAAAACTTCGGAAACCTCACGAATCGCTCCCTCTTCAAAACAGCTGAAAATGAGTTCGGGCAAAAAAAATTTGAACATCAATTTCATCAAAACTGAGATTTCGACAATTCATTGAGAATAGACGAATCTTTCAATGGATCATGTCAAAACAAATGGAATGATGGATTCAGAATTTCATGGTAAGTCTCATTAACTCTAAAAGTCACGATTTAATGGAAAAATCAACAACTTCTGAAATATTTCCAAAGTTTGAAACCTCAAAATTCGGAAGCACCCTGAAATGTAACTGAATGAGACACCAAAATGCTCGCTCTGAGCTCTAGACTACGAAAATTCAAGCAGTTCTTTACGTTCCTTGCATAATCTGCACGTCAAGTGGCAAATATCCTTAGGTTACAATTATCTCGGAGTCTCCCTCGCTAATTTGTACCCGCAGGTGATTTGAGAAGTAAAAGCTTCCGTAGTGAAAATTCGACAACGCTGTTGAGCTCTTCTTGAAGATCTTGTCCCCACGAATCGAATGGTGGGCAGAACTTCCTATAAGGAGCAAAATGAACCGAGTTATGAAGAAAAAACAAAAAAAAAAACGCGGATTCGCGTTTTTCCCGTTTTCTGCCGAACAATTACCGTGGTTACTGTATAGGACACCCGCCGGTTTTCGCGCTCCCGGGGTTGCCTCTGATCATGGAATTTTTCCTCTAGTACCCTTGTAATCAGCACCTAAAATTACCGTGGTATCCAATTTTTGAGCTCACGGCAGCAACTCTGATTTTTTAAAACTTTAATTTACTCTTTCCGCACACTTCGCGGTCATGACGCACTTTCAGATTCTAGCAATTTCGTTTGCCGCACAATCGAGTTCGCAGAACTTCGATAATTTTTGGAGCATCTATGGGTCACATTGATTCTATTCAATCTGCTATTCCTGCTCCTCACAAGGATTTCGAGGACATCCGCGTCGATAGACATTGCCTATGCAAGACTGCCTATCTCAATTTCTCAGCTGCTCATTGCTGGCCCAGGTGCGCTCATAACTGGGTGACAAGGACCCAATATAGTCTTACTTTAAAAATACAGGCAGCACTGATCACAGGCTGTTTTACTGGCTCTGCTAGGTGGCGATCCAAGTAGGCAACACTCGCCCAACATCGAGGTATTCGCACATTTTCTTACTAAAACCCATGAATCGGTGGATCAAAATGATGGAAATTACTCGCTAGCATTTTTTGATGTCTGGCGCTGTTGGCCTGGTCTTCTTTCGCCGGGAAGTGGACCCAAAAATGCGACAGCAACCTCGAATAATTCCTTTTCCTGAGTTTTTTCTTGGGTTTCCCCCTGGCAAAGTCAACGGAGCATCCTGTGATTAGTGCTAACTGTATTTTTGAAGTACGAACACAGTGGGTCCTTATCACGCAATCAGCAATGAGCGGATGAGAAATTGAGATAGGCAGTCTTGCATGTGCGATGTCTATCGACGCGGATGTCCTCAGATTCCCTCTAAGGAGCAGGAGCAGCGGGCTATATGGAATCAGTGTGGTCTATAGATGCTCAATAAATTATCGAAATTCTGTGAATTCGACTGTGCGGCGAATGAACTTGTTAGAATTGAAGGTGCGTCATGACAGCGAAGTGTGCGGAAAGAGAAAAACAACGTTTTAAAAAAATCAGAGTTGTTGCCGTGAGCTCAAAAATTGGGTACCAAGGTAATTTTAGGTGCTGATCACAGCGGTACTAAAGGGAGAATTCCATGGTGAGAGTAAAACCCGGAGTGGGATAATCGGGAGGTGTCCTATAATTATGAAGCGCACTGTGTAACTATCTCTGCATCTTCCCAAAAAATTTACATCCCAAAATGAATTTATCCGCGTAGCGCAATTATCCCGCCGCGTCTCTACCTAATTTGTAGCCGGAGGTATCTTGAAGATCAGGAGCTTTTGTGATCGATTTTAAAACTGAAGTCCAACACCTTTATGGTTTCTTGATATTCCATTGACTACTTGGGAAGTTATGGCGAAAAAAAGCCGCGCTTTTTTGGCATTTCCGATTTTTGCCAGGAATTGGTGGCATAGTTGTGCAAGCACAACTGTAAAATAATGTGGTCTTGGAAAACATCCCCAACATTAACATGAAAAACCGTAAGTGTGGAATAGATTATACGATAGCCAGTGCATAAGCAACTAATCTAAGACTTGACTGCATTTGAAATTCATTGCCCTGTATGCTGGCGAAACTGGGCGCGTTCTTACTTGCATCAATGAATACGAGTAAATGGCTAGTAAGCGAAGAGCTCGTTTGGTTTCAGCTCTGGGAGAACATAAACATGACGACTTCAACGGCGAAGATTTCAACATCCTGCAAAGTCCCCGCTTACGAACTTGGAACCTCAGCAAGAAAGGCGTTGGAGGCAATTTCGATCTCCGTCCAGAATTCAAAGGTGGACAGCCGAAATGATCATCGCTTCATTCCTTACTACTAAATATAGCAATTTTGCTATCCGCTTCCTTTATACCATATATAGTCAACTCCAAATGTCCGTAGACAAGAGTTGGGACCGCGGCGCGGTTTTCCTCCGCGTCTCTGCCCTGCATGCCACGCTGAATCCGTGCAGCAGACAGCGAGAGACCCGCGCCGCGGCCCCAACTCTTGTCTACGGACATTTGGAGTTGACTATAAGTGTCTTAGTCATCCTGCGAGAGGCACAGCTTGTGTGGACCGCAACCGCACAATTGGTGTTATGGTTTTCTGGTACGGTATTCTGTGCAATTCTCCTTGGAGATCGGCAGATTTGGTTCGGAATAAATTGATACTTATCTAAAGAACACGATACCGTCGAAATGTCAGGCCCGTTACAATTAATTGTTCCGCCTATCATTTCGAAAAGAAGAATTACATCAAATAAGACAAACATGACCAAGTTTGAGGAACAAGGAACATGGAAATTACTAGAATATGTTCCGCTTCAAACAATATGCTTTAACCTGTTACTTTGAAAATGTCTAGAAGGGACACCGGTAAAGGATGCATGAATCTGGGGAAGGGAGGAGATCCGTGAGGCTGTCAAGTACTGGAGTCATCTCAAACGGTGCTCGTACGATTACCCACATAAGTAATCTTTTGTGGATCCCTTACATATGAGTAAAGCGTTGAACCACGTGCGTGTGCTACTCCCGAGATGTTCACGAAGCTAGAAGATTTTCTGAAGGGAGGGGATGCACATCCCCTGCGATGAGTATGGGATCGCTGAGGATCATGCATGCAATCCAATTATTTCGGGACTTCACATTTTTGGGAGATCTTTTTGGACCAAAAATTACATGTTCATTTTGCATGGGTCATTGTCTAAACCTTAAAATGGCTGGGTAGCGCGATCTCCACCGATCTCCTACTTATTGCAGGGAATGTGCATCCCTTCCCCTCAGAAAATCTTCTCGCTTCGTGAACATCCAAGAGGAGCGCATGGGGTTCAACACTCTACTCTTACGTAAGGGATCCACAAGAGATTCATCATGTGGACAATCATGTGAGCACCGTTTGAAATGGCTCCAGCACATGACAGCCTCACCGATCCCCTCCCATGAACATCCCCCCAGCGGGGATATTCATGCATACGGGCCAACTGTGGCCGTCGAAATTACACCACAAAATAGGTACAGCTTCTGGATTGGCTTATTTTGAAACCCCTGTTTTCATCATTCCCTCATAGAGGGATCACAGCCGGTTAGTCGCGAAGGCTACGTGGCGCGTCCTCAGGTGGCGGATAGGGGGTTAATCGCGGACCAAACGCGACCTTGTACCTGCCCTGAGACGCGGGTGGATTCAGGGGATGGACTCCCTGTTTCTGCAGTATCGGAACGATTTATACTTTCTGTCAGCGCGTGAGTATGTTCATGCATGCGTGCGTGGGTGTGCTTGCGTATCTGCGGATTGTATCCTGCACATCTATCCGATCAAAAGCCCTGCATTCAAGTGACTGGGAGGTACAAGGGAGGCGGTTCGGAGTCGCCTCCAACAAATAAGCTCCATCGTCCACTCCCGGGGAGCCCGGCTAACTCCCCGGTGAAACCCTACCCCAGCCCCCACGGGGGAATAGAGCCCAGCAAGCTATTCCCTGTGGGTCATTTTCTTCAAGCTACACACAGCAATAATAAAGAGTGTTCCCCTAATCTCGGAAGAGTCACTGGTACGGCAGCGTCAGTGAGGACGAGGTTCGAGGGGTTATCTAGGCTGCCTAAAACGAGAAGGACTATGATGACGATCTGTACCTTCAACGCACGGACACTTGCATCGGAGGCTTCCATCGAGGATCTGATGGTGCAGGCCAGGAAGATCAGGTACGACGTCATCGGACTGACCGAGACGAGGAGACACCGACCGCTGAACGCCACCTTCGATACTGGAGAAGAACTGTTCCTTGGAACCTGCGATAGTAGAGGAGTTGGTGGAGTTGGTGTCCTCGTCAACACGAACTTGGCCATGAACATCGATTCTTTCGAACAACTAACGACCCGAATCGGACGTTTGCGACTGAGGAGATGTGGATCAATGCCGGCCCTGACAGTCTTCGTCGCCTACGCTCCAACATCCAGCTACGATGAAGACGAGATCGAGGCCTTCTATATGGACTTGGAGAAGTTCTACAGGGAAGACCACACATTCTATAAGGTCATCGTTGGCGACTTCAACGCCAAGATTGGCCCTCGAAGAACGCCTGAGGAACTTCACATCGGTACCCACGGCCTACAGTGGAACGAACAGGGAGAGAGGCTGTCCGAGTTTATCATGACGACGAGGACCATCCATGGTAACTCACAATTCCAGAAGCCAACCTCCCTACGATGGACGTGGGAGTCACCCGGTGGAGAGTACCATAATGAAATTGACCACATCATCGTCAACCGAAGGTATTGCCTGACCGACGTCGGTGTTGTACCGAAGTTCTACACCGGATCAGACCATCGCCTCCTTCGCGCAAGATTCTTCTTCTCGCGCAAAGGAGAGAAAGCCGCGAAGTACAAGAAGAGGAGTCCTAAACCAACCATCAACTGGGATCTCTTCACTACGTTAGCCGGCTTTTGGGAAGATACCGTTGTCGACAACATCGATGAAGAATACGAACGGCTCATTCAGCATCTCCGTGATAGTGCGAAGAAAGCCGAGGGTTTGAGAACCACCAAGAGACGACTGTCTCATGAGACCCTCGAGCTGATACGCCAGCGTGGAGCAGCGAGAGCCGCAGGCAACTACCAGCTTACGTCCGAGCTCGCAAGACGGTGCAGAGAAGCGATAAAAGAAGACCTCAAGGAGAGACGAGCAGCAGTGTTGGCTGAAGCCGCAGAGGCAGGAAGAAGCATCCGCAACACCCGCCGAGACTTCGCCAACCGTAAGACCAAGATGACAGCCCTCCGACGCCCAGACGGAACGATCACATCATCTAGAAGGGTAATGGAGAAGGTCATCTACGACTTCTACTCGGACCTCTTCGACAGCCATGTCCACCTCCCTCCATGCCATCTCAGGGAGGATGAATATGTCATCCCGTCGGTTCTCCCTTCCGAAGTCCGACATGCCATCAAGTCGGTGAAGAATCGTACAGCGCCCGGTCCCGACAGGATCCGACCCGAACATCTGAAGAATCTACCGACAGCTCTTGTGAACACACTTGCTAGACTCTTCACGCGGTACCTGTCGGAATGCAAGGTACCTAGCCAATGGAAGACCAGCAGAACCGTGCTGCTGTACAAGAAGGGAGACCCGCAGGACATTGGCAATTATCGCCCTATCTGCCTACTGTCCGTAGTCTACAAACTCTTCACGCGAGTGATCCTCAACAGGATTGAAAGAACACTAGACGAAGGACAGCCATGCGAGCAAGCAGGGTTTCGGAAAGGATTCAGTACGATCGACCATATACACACCGTCACCAGGCTCATTGAAGTATCACGAGAGTACAAGATGCCTCTCTGTCTCACGTTCATCGATTTGAAGAAAGCCTTCGACACCGTTGAGACAGAAGCAGTCTTGGAAGCCCTGGGCAACCAGGGTGTACCGACTCAATACATCAGGATATTTCGTGAGCTCTATAGCAACTTCACGACCAGAATCTCGCCATTCTACGACGACATCACCATCGACGTCAGGAGAGGGGTTCGACAAGGCGACACTGTGTCGCCGAAACTATTCACCGCCACCCTCGAGGACGTCATGCGAAGATTAGAATGGGACAATATGGGAGTGCGAGTTGACGGCCGGCTGCTACACCATCTTCGCTTCGCTGATGACATCGTCCTTATAACACCTAGCATCAGTCAAGCGGAGCGTATGCTGGCCGACTTCGACGACGCGTGTGGAAAGATCGGTCTCCAACTGAATCTAACGAAGACGATGTTCATGAGAAACGGATGGGTCCCGGATGCCCCATTCTCGCTCAACGGAACGACCATCTCCGAATGCTCCAGCTACGTATATCTAGGTCGGGAAGTCAACATGATGAACGACCTCGCTCCAGAGCTGGGCAGGAGGAAGCGAGCGGCTTGGGGAGCCTACAAGAGCATCGAGGACGTAGTGAAGAAGACGAAGAACATCAGGCTCCGTGCCCACCTCTTCAACACCACGGTTCTCCCTGCTTTGACTTACGCCTCGGAAACCTGGGCGTTACGTAAGCAGGATGAGAATGCGGTCAGCGTCATCGAACGCTCCATCGAGAGGGTGATGCTAGGAATGACCCGCCTCACGCAAGTGAGAGCGGGAATACGGAGTTCCACCCTTCGTCAACAGTCGAAGATCAGGGACGCTGCCGTGTACGCCAAGTCGAGTAAGATCAGGTGGGCCGGACACGTGATGCGCCTAAACGACCACCGTTGGACGAGAGCCGTCAGCGACTGGACTCCGCGGAACGTAAAGCGCACGACAGGAAGACCACCGACCCGATGGTCAGACTTCTTCACGAAGTCCTTCAAAGAACGATATGATGCTGTTCGTGTCTCTCGAACGGACAGAACGCATTGGACCACCCTGGCGCGTGAGAGGGACAAATGGAAGGATTGCTGGCGCCCGCTCGGTTTACCCGACGATCAACGGGAGTCAAGGTGATCAAGGTGATCAAGGTTTTCATCATTATTTTTGGGTACCTAATTCTGATTATTTGGATTCAAAATAAATTTTTAACAACTCTTTCGAAAATTTCGTCCTTTACTGAGCTCCAATATTTGGCGGAAAATCCATCTTCCAAGCATTTGAAATAGAAAGAAAAGAGCAACTCCTAAAAAATGTTATATATAGAAAGCAATACTTTGTTCTTGAGTAGGGAACCGGCATTGGTTCATGCTGTTTTTGCTGCGATAATTGTCAACTTGTGCTTTGGACAAGTACTTCGTATATACCACTTTTGTGCACATGCGAGTGCAAACGTCTGATTTTGGGTTTTCGATTTTACCTCTTCTCATTTTCGCTTTGGATCCAATTGATGAAATCTGTAATCTATGTTAAGAGACTACCGTTTTGAAAGCGCATCTCTGCGCTGCAGGTTAGAATGCCTCCATTGGAATAGAACTGCGAATGTGAACCCATAAATGAACATGAACCATATAAAAGTAAATTATTGCCTCCAATCGTGCTGATCTAGTTCCAGTCATTCACTTATATATGAGCTCTTGCTGAATTGATCACAGGTACCATTTCACTTTTAGTTTGACAGCATTGTTCAAATCCAGTTGTTAGAATCATGCCACATTTTCTGTAGCTGTTCCGCGTTTTTCTAGAAGTCTGATTACCGAGCCATTCCTTACGTTAGCGAAAAACCTTAACTTCTGATGAAATGAAATTTTATCAGACTTTTCATTTATTATCTCTTCTTTGTAGATTAGCTGAATGGCTGCTGTCCATCTAAAAATCTTAATACATTCGCTGCTATACGTACGCTTGTTTGGTTGTATTTTGATTAAACAATCCCACAATTTACTCGTTTATCCTACGAAGCAATCAAATAGTGTTAGACGAGACTGTGTCCTTGGTGTTTCACTACCTATTTGTTATCGGTGTCCCCGTTCCGTTCTCTCTCTCATCCTCACAATGCCATGCTAGGAATGCGCTGCAATACTCAGCGTCACATAACCACACTAATTGTCTTCAACTGTGAAACATTGCCCTAGGAAGAACCTCAATTTGTCCTGTTTGCTTCCTGCTTCTTCGTCTAACTGGTGTCGCTACTACTATAATTGTTTTTTAGTCACCATTTCTCACAAGGAATGCTGCTCATCGTCTTAGATTTACTCGCCCTAAAGAAGCCCTTCATCACTCTCTGAGAACTCTAGTATCTCTTGAAAAGAACAGCTTTACTCACTCGAAAGAAGCCACTTGTACACCAGAGAATCCAGACTCGTTTCACCAGCAGCCCTATCACACAAATTTCCTTATACTGCGAAAATTCGGCATTTACAGAGCTGGGTGCTTATTGGGGACGATAATTCAACTGCGAGCGTCTCACGCTCTTTTATGTGACGATGCTTTCTTTTACGAAGTGTTCCTGTTACACCGTCTGAGCCGTACGGCCGTACGAGTTAGCGTCGTCGCTGCTTTGTCCAACCGACCTTCTCTCGGACGAATTTCCATGCTAGGCTGTCCTGCCAGCTAACGGTTATCTTTTTGTTATTACCGCTTTTTTCTTGCAGCTGCCATCTTAATGTATCGCGCCATTCTCTAACATCCTTCGAAATTCCTTGTAATGATGTCGTCCTAATTTTTGTAATGTGACCGCATATACAGTGCCGGCCAAAATTATATAGCCTTTTCAACGTTCCTCTATAACATCTGTTAACGCAGAGCTCGGCTTAAGGTAAAGCCTTGAGGTTCAAATTGTTACCCTCAACAAATTTTGAGTCTCTATGACTATCATAAACATTTGAACCTCAAGGCTTCACGTCAAGTCAAGATTCACGTTAACAAAAGTTATGGAGGAACGTTGAAAAGGCTTTATAATTTTGGCCGGCACTGTACATTAGTTGTTACTTTTCATGAAGAACACACCATGTCATCTTCTTAAGATATTATCTTTTCAAGCTTGTTCTGTGGCAACCCTTCCGCAATGGTCAATTTATTCTCTGCGATTTTATTTCTTGCAATACATTTCGCATATGCCAATATTTTCTATCGTACTCTCCTGAATGGAGAGAAATTCAAAGGCTTTCTTCAGGTCAGTGGTACCATTCAGTTCGAATTTTATTCGTTTTTATTTTCCGGCCTTTTTCCACTAAGTCGCTGCCATGTAAGGTTTCGAAAAATTTCTTCGCAACCGCAGATTTTTTTTGGGCCAGGTGTTCTTCCTATGATCACCTAACAGTGCTCCTGTGGAAGTTCGTGGGAGAAGTTGAACCTATCACTTTTGAATTAATATTTGCTATTGAACTTAATTTCTGACAGGCTGTCATTTAACGGCTTGATGCAAAAGTTGGGCGAACACTATGTAAACCGTAGGCGGCTGAAGACTCCTTCGGCTCGGATGTTTTACTCTGATGAGCCCAACTAACAGACTTCCATTTACTATTTAAATGGAGGGTGCAATAATTCGCCTGATGTGTCGGTATCCCGGGCTAGGGATGTACTACACTTCGTGCCCGGAGAACTCGTCCGATTGAGAAGAGCGGGTAGATAATGGAGTCTTGACTTAGAGTCGGATAGAAATCGAAAATTTTTTTGACTTTTGTGCATTCGAAAAATCGGGGATTTTCAATGGTCTGATAGGTAGAAACCCATACGGCGATGTCAGTGAATACGGGCACCAGGTTGTGAGGTTGTGAGGATGGATGCAGTCTACCCCCTACTGACATTAAAACCCACTCATCGAATTACTTCCTGTTTTAGAAATGTGCGTCTGAAGAGGTGCAGAACTTCCAACAACGCATTTCCTGAACGTTAATAGAAAGTTTTGCATGAGTTTTAAAACACGGCCTGAAAATAAATTCCTAACGCATGCACTGCATTAATTACTATTACAAGAGTTCCATCAACTATAACGGCCTCGCATACATTACTTAAAGGTCATGCATTCCGAAGGAAGGTCTCAGAAATGAATAGCACAAGTTTCTCTCAGCAAGAAGAACGCGTGCTGGTGTAAAAACCAAGATTCAGTTTTCTTTTCAAAGTTCTCATCTCGCCGTAGTTCTGGTGTCGCTAGGCAAACACAGCGATTGAAAGTTGTTAAACGAACACTGCTGTTGTTAAGGGCCCATTCACATTGAGTATGAAGGCGATTTGGGTGAGACAGAGAGCACGCTCATTGAACAACATTCGATGACTACATTATCAGCCCGTTTGCTTCTAACACGGATCCTGTTGAGAAAAGCTCTAAAAAATAGTAACCAACAGACAAGACAAAAAAAAGCAGATCCGTCGTTGAAATTCAAAAACAATCAAGATGATTTTACTGCTCACATAGAAAGCAGAATCTTTCCTTTGAACAAATCTAGTTGGCTCACCCCGAACTTAACTTTCTCCATAAAGAACAAAAAAAACATTGAATGCCGCTCAGCGATCGGTTCTCCAAAAAAGCTTATAACAATGAATTGAGCAGTTCAGGGCAACTAATCGGAATTGGTGCGATGCCGCATCGCTCTGCCGACTTACTAGGAAACTGATATTAAAGTTTCACATCTGCATTACTTACGCATAGGGGTGGAAATTATTAGGGTGTTGAATTGGAAATGCGCGCTGAAGTTTCGACGTCTCTATGGACGTGTTGCCAAATATTTTTTCAAGCTTTTGATACCACCTGAAAGGGCACAGAGTCCGAACACTTGACTTGCTGATTTGCTGTGTATGGTCTTGAGAAGATGTAAGAGAATGCGGTTTTGTTTTCTCTCTCTCTCCTCTCTCTCTTTCTCTGTACTATGTCTCTCTTCTTCTCACCAAGCAGTGTGCTATACTTCACCTAGAGCGTAGCGGAAACCGAAAGAACCTAGTTACACGTAGTGTTAGCGTGATGCTGGCAGCGTTAAGGTGAAAGAAAAAATTGAGCGTTGACCGAGTATGATCGTGAATTGCTCTTATCTAACAAGGAACTTGGTCGCGGTGCCCATTCGTGTAACGATGTGCACTACCATATGCAGTTTTTAACGCTTAGTATCTTTTACTCAGACAAACCATCGCTCGGCGCGCGCAACAATCTCACTGGCCGCGCAGGTAAGGCCCCGGGACCAACGAGATTGTCGCGCGCGCCGAGCGAGCGTCTCTCGTCGTCTGCGTTCATCGGGAATCATCCCTCGTCCATACGTACGATAGGGGTGAGACAGGAGTCAAAAAAGTGAAGGTTGTCTGGACCGAAAAGTGAACGTTATTTTGCAACCATAGCTTCGATAGTGCTGAGCAAAGGTTCACCAAAGTGAACGATGACATATACTAGAGAGTGAAAGCTGTTTCAAATATGGATTCAACGAGAACTGTTTTAATATTGCACAGAAAATGAGGAAAAGATTGTTTGTTCGCAGATGGAACGCCGAAGATGAGAATTGCGCCGGCTTCCTGCTTTCGTGCCCGGATCAGCCCTCAGCCTTACGTGGAAAATGCCGCAGCTCGATTCTTGCTAAATATCTCGGTAGTTTCACAGAACTGCTTGTTGCGCACTTGTCAGCGATTTTCCCCACGAAATTCCCTACAAGATGACACCAAGACCGACAAATTTCATCAAGAATCCAGGGCGAAACCAGTTTTTAAAACCTAGACGGGGGATTTGCGTCCTTTAAAATTTCTCAACAATCTTGAGAATCCGTGAGTTGCGCAGTTGTCTATTGAATTGGCGACATCATTGCGCATGCAGAACCCATTGAAGCAGGTGCCCTTATCTGAAACTGGCCCAGAAAACGGGTCATGTATGAAAACGCTTTACTACTTTATATCTCTTTCAGATCAAAAATTCAGGAGTTGCGCAGCTGTTAGCTGCAGAGCCCGTAAGATTCCGAGTAGAATGGCATATAACACTTGATACTTCCTTTGACGCTGGTCTGAAAAAGCCTGCCTGAGCCAAATGCCCCGTGTAGCTCAGGGGGGTTAGCGAGAGAGCACTCAATGTGGGAGGGGCCAGACGCGAGGGTGAGCCAGACGGGGTATTAGGCTCATCCTGGTTTTTCCCTCGGGAGTGAACGAAAGTATCAAGTATTATATATCATTCTGCTCAGAATTTCATTCTCAATTCAGCTGACATTAGCGCAACATCAAATTCCTTCAAATAAGCAAGATAATCCTCTTTTCACATTTCATGAATTTCTCAGCCATTTTCAGTTGCACCTTTGTGATCTTGCTGTCATCTAGTCCTCAATAATACTGGCAAGAAGTCTGACAACTGCGCAAAGCTTAATTTTCCAAATGAAGAACGATGTTGTCGGTCAAACCGTAATTTTGCCGCAAATTCCCATCAAATTCATGAAACATTTTCTCCAAGGGAATCAACCGGCCATGTATGAACATCGGCTTTTCTTAGACTGTATTGTGTGAAGAATTTAATCCACACCTGCGCATCTCATGTAAACCTGCTTTGCCCGAATTACAATGCATAGTTTCATTCCCTTTTTTTGGTCCGGAACTGCGTCCCGGACACATCCTATCCTCTTCGCCATAGGTGAAGGTTCCCCATCCGGGCACCATCAAAAGTGATTGCTGTTTAAGTGTTTTTAACCCAGTGGGTGCTTTTGGAGGAAACAGGACCTTGCTAGCGTTCAAAGATATAGCTGCGTTGCCCCGATTTGAGCTTCAAATTCACTGACTGACTCACTCACGGTCTTCGTATGCGAGCTAGTAGTGCACATCACATCACGAATAAATCTGCGACCAAGTATCCTTTCTTGTAGAATTGAAAATCTCTTGTAAAGCGAAAAATTACTAGGGATTAATTGTGGTTTTTCACTTTCAAAAATAAAAGAATTGGAATATCATCAAGAACGAAATGATAGAGTAAGGAATGCTGATATTTTAGAAATGTTATGGGTGTAATTATAGGAAAAGAGTTTTCTTCTGGAGCGGCTCTGGAAAAGTCATCGATCATCCCTCTCAGGGAACGCCTCTGCCTTATTTTTTGATATAAAAAATCAGACTAGAGGATCAATCAATTCCAAAATTGAACGGACATGTTCTTATTAAGGTAACCGTTACTGCACCTTCAGTTGCCCCCTAATTTATGTAAACACAAGTGGAAGAACAATGTTAAGGACAATCACCGGAGTTATTCCGATTCGCGGAACGCTCTGCAAAACCTTGTTTTATTGCACTGCATTCCCGAATGAGTGGGAATGTTCCAGATGTAATGGAATAGACAGCACTTTTCTTCATAACAAGACTCGCATGAAATATTGCTCTGGAATGAAAGGGGAAAACGGGTTGAGGTTCGCATTTCCTCGGAAATGCTATGCGACGTGGAGTTTAACTGTATGGAGAGAGGTGTAGAGAGCGGCAGAGCAAGAGAAGGGGAGAGATAGCGGAAGGTAGCGAGAAGGTAAGAGAGAAAAAAGAGAACAATCTTCCTCGTGCTCATCCTTCTCATGTTTTCTTGCTGCTGGCGTTATCTATATCAATTTTACCTTTACTCCCACAAGTGCAGTCAATGATTTGCACTTGATCTTACCCTTCCAAAGTGCAGCAGCGGGGCGCTGTTAATTCATTGTTAATGCCCATGTTGTCCTGTTCATCACTGATCGTCCGTCGAACGAGTTCTCTCGGAGAGGCCAATTTTCCAGACGCTATAGTGCAAAAAGTCATGCTGAGTCGAGGCAATCTGGGACGACAACCTTTTGAAATCCGAAAAAGTCCGCTTGTATAGTAAAACAGGACTGCTTGGGATTACAACGCCACAAAAGTATGATAAAAATAGTTACCTCAAATGTTGCTGTTGCGGCGTTTACACCTCGGATTAGTTTTCATTATGTTGCGGAAATATAAATGTCCATTTTGAGAAAAACGAGAGATTCCATGACGGCAAATGCTCAGCAGCTAATGCACTTTTTCCTGACCGCTTACTCCTCGACTTTTTCCACACCGTGAATCAATGTCCTGTTAGAAGCGTTTGGTACGCCACGAACTCAAATACTGACCAATCGAAACATCGGTTTTGTCGCATCTGTTGAACTTTTTCGTTTTTTTTTTTCTCATTTCTCGAACTCAGCCAACTTGAGTAGGAACGTCTCTTTGAAAAATTGGAAATTGCAATACAAGTGAGTAGCTGTTACTTCTTAGTGAACGGTTACATGCGAGATGAAAGTGTAGACGAGAGCTGAAAGAAATTATCACTTTCTTACTGGTAGTGCCTATAATAAGAATCTATTGCTTCTCATCTGATAAAATATCTGGAGAGAGTTTATAACAATTGCTGCTTATAAAGGAGCTAATATCAGAAAGAACGAAGTCCGAAAAATGGCTTGTAGAACATAATGTAAGCCACAAAGACACACGTCACCATCCTAATTTTTTCCCCAGAAGGAAATGATGCTACAGTGTCATGCATCGACACCCTCCACTTTCTCTTTAGTCTCGGACCTTGGAAGAAGCTCCAGAAAGTGCGCAACGCATCAATGTGGAACCCCAAAACACTGTTATCTTGGACTATGTAGTTTTCGCCGTCATCCAGATGTTCAAGTACTTTACAAGGCTCCCGAATGAAGCTTATCGGACTGCTTACACCCTGACGTTACTCTTTATTTTGAAATGAATCGTATGAGGACCCCAATGAAAATTAGTTGAAACATATTGCTAATCTCAGTTGGAATGTAGACCGCCAGATATTCGGGGATTTCTCCTACGCAAACGAAGTTTGCTGCGTTTTAAACTAGCCAGTAGTCTGCTATGTATTAACTACCACAAATCAAGGTCAGTGCTTTGACGCCAACGTTATGGGCAGACTCCGTTTACCAAAACGAAACGATTGCCGCAAATGACTCACATTTTGATTGAATGATAATTTGGTTGCACTAGTACTGTCTGGGACTCGTTGTTGCAACTCTATAAAGGAACTGTACTCTCACACTGTGTTGCAGAAGGGGCGTAAAAAAAGACGATTTACAAATGTTTCAGAGGTTTTCTGCAACCTCTTGTTGAAGGTGATGATGGGTAACGTTTCTACGTTAAAAATTGACATATCAGGATACGTAAACTATGGAAATTTACTGCGAAAATACTAGGAATTACTGGGTAATCGCATGCGAGTTCAGTACCAAATTTTTCTTCCATGGGTTGTGTTACGACGGGCGCGAGAAGCAAAAATACAGTCGTTCCAAAAAATACTTGCCTTCGGCATCCACCGCCCGCCTGCTGAGCCGCGCCGCCCCTCCTATGCATGATCATGCGTGCTGCGACGTGGCTCAGTCGACGCGCAGTGTAGCGGGAGGCAAGTATTTTTTGGAAAGACTATAACTTCTGTCCTTTTTGGTGTGAAGAAATTTGAATTTTAAAGGCAGCACCCACGAAAATTTTGTCTTCACAGATTTCACTGAATTCCTAGGTTTAACATTACAGTGAAGACATACGCAGTAACCAACTTTGACCAATCCTACTAGAAGGATGGTTCTCGTCGCCACCACTTCAGCCGTTTGCACAAGATGGCCGAGTTGCCCGAGCTTAAACCGGAAGGAGATGGAAATGAAAGCAAGTTTATCACAATGGAAGGAAGTGATTGTAAACAAAGACACCCATTCGTATCATACTATAACTCATCGTAAATGATCGCCAGCACAAACTTAAGCTCTCTTTATCTTGAGAATGCTGATGCCTACGACGATGCAACTTTCCTAGAATTGTTGGCACCATTGCTAATTATCCAAAACAATAAAAATCTGGGACATGAAAATTTCCGTGGGTGCTGCCTTCAAGTTGATGAGCTGATAAGTAACGAGATCGGTTCATCGACAGCTTTGCTAGAATAAGAAATTGCAGAGAAGGAACAAGTTAGACTCCTCCATCCAGGATGGAAAATTATCAAATCGTAGGAAAATGCTGATATATTGTCAATAATATTAGGTTGTCCGAAAAATAATTAGACAAATTTAACCAGATGCAATTCGCCGCCTGTATAGCCCGACGAGATCCTTCTGTGTGCGATGTAGCAGGCCCTCTCCAAACTTCAAGATTCACCGTGCGAGACATTCTTCGGTATTCTGGCAATATTCCAAAGTTGCCTCGAGCTCTACCCCACGAACTTAGCAAGAAGAGGCTTGCTGATGTGTGAACTTCTCTCCTCAGCCGTCACAGTACATTTGATTGGATCGATTCCATAGTCATCATAGATGATAATCACTGCACCTACGATAATACTGTACGCTGTAAGCACCGGCTCGATTTCGATGGCTTACCAAAACCACAGCCGAAAATCGAAAACCAAGACAAGTAAAAGCTGCTGACTTTCTAGTACAACATCAGTGGTCTGATCTTTTGGAAGTTTCTCCACAATGGATTCTGGCCTGTTTTGAAACCAACTAGAGAAAACGGCTGGAATTCTGCGACGTCGCTACCACAGGAGATAAAATTGTTATCCTTATGGGCAGTGTCAAACTACGCATTTTCAAGAAGATGTGTGGCAGACAGGCAGTTTTCAGAATCGATTTAAATCCCTATCCACCATATTCGCATGTCTTGGAACCAAGCGGCTATTATGTCTCCAGTTTGCTCCCCTCTTTTTTTTTTGCAGGGAAAATTAAATAAAAAATAGAGACCAGGTCAATCAGGGAGTCGACGACTCCTCCAAACCTCCTGATTTGTTCGCCCACGGGATCCGTTCTTTTCCGGGCAGCTGCCACCACGTGGTCGAACACAATAGGCAATACCATATTGATCGATAGAGAGTTCAAATGAAATTATGAACAGAATCGCAACTCGGTCGATTTGTCCAATTATTTTTCGGACGACGACCTAATATGAAGCGCGGCAACGCTCTTCTAAAGTTTTTTTAGGTCAACGTTCTTCCGCTGTGTCCAACCATATTTCATAGAGGCAGCTTGCATGGTTTGATTTGTAAAAACTCTGCCCTGACTCGGGGATATTATCAATTCTAACGATAAGCTTGTATCAAGACACTCGCCTCACAGTACAGTGCAGCAAAGAGTCTCGCCAGCAACGGTAGAGCCCATGTAGTCTTTTCTCCGCTAAACGAAATCATCATGCGATTGGGTTTGGTTGTACAGCACCAGTCGCAGAAGCAGTTTTGTGATAGTTGCATTGGAAATCACATGATGGTGGTTGCACGATCGTGATCAGTATTACCAATTGGGCTGTGCATGCATGTCATGGGACAAGGAATGTGGTTTCTTGGTGAACTGCTAGGATTTTTTCGCCGCATGAATCAACGCATCACCAGCATTTGGCTAGAAGATAATCATTAGAGCAGAAAAAGTCAATAATTTTGTTTTCTTCCAATACTAGTAATGCTGCATGTTGGGTCCATATCTAGAAACTGCTTAAGTCTTTACCATCCCATGAATCTGATTAAAATTTAGGTTTCTCCGGTGGGGGATGACCAATACGTGGTATCCTTCAACGTGTCCCACTCTGAAGGCAATGTCAAATGGGGGTTGTATATGGCTTCAGCTCCATACGACATGGCGATGATCACGGAGAACTGCAAGAGAGCCAAGAAGAGCCCATGTATGCTAAGAGATCTCCCGCTTGAGGAGAAAACACTTGGCGGGTGGGATATCATCGGCCACACTGTCGTTTTAAGTAGAGGATTCGAGGTCGGTTCACTTTTTTTGTCATTTCTCTCTGGATTGGCATGTTTTCGCCACTTAAACTATATTTCATAGCGCTTATCTTTTTTTGAAATCATAAACACGTAGTGTACACTAGCAAGATAGCAAGAATTTTTCTTGCGCAAACCGGGCAGTGCATGCGCTCCTTGTGGGAAAATAACTGAACCGTTTTAATTTAACTGATGGACCACATAGGTATGATATGGAAACACTGATTTCAATATAAATTTATGCATATTTCAGACAGTTGCGTGTGCAACTATTATTTTACCTGGGTTGCCGCTGTTACGAGCTTCCTTCCACGCTCCTCCAGTGGAGGGCCACATTCACATAATTCCTTTTAACGATATGGTAAGTGAGACTTTTCCTGCCAATATTTCCTGTTTATATTATTTTTATATTATTTGTTTCTAGCAAGCTCGCGTTCTGCCCGACTTGAAATATTCTTCGGAATATGAAAACGAGGAGCCTCAGAAGGCGCTCATTGAGTGGGCGTTTGTCCAAGACTGTGACAAAAGCGTGAATTCTTCTGAAGTTGCTAACGGAAATGAGCTTGGAGTCGACTCAAGGTCTACACTTACTGTGGGTGAGTAGTAAAAATGCTCCGTGAGAAAAATTTAGCATCAGTTCCTTGAATGTTGTTTTCAGAAGTTCCCAAAAACTATACGTTCCGATTTTTTGCTTTGTTTGTTGACAACAAGTTATTCACATGCTCTCCAATTGGTAATGTGGAGATTCGTCAAATAAAAAAAGGTCGTTATGTTCTGTCCCAGGTCAGCTTTTCCTCCATATTTTCGTTTTATGTGGAATTTCGTATCATCCACACCCTTATTTTTTTTTTTCGAGTTGACGTCCTATAGAGCTCAGACGACGTCGATTTGGAAGTGGTTTGAAAATTCCCATAGAACAGCATAGTGTGGTTCAATTCAAAGCTCATTTCAAAGGGCAGGGTAAAATTTCTAAGAAAAACTGCTTCCCCACACCACCGTAACGATGACAGACACCACTCCGGGGCCGTAGTAATTGCGCCGTAACCGACGGTAATAGAGAAAGTTGTGCCTTTAGTCAACTGTCAGCTCCCCAAGTTAACCTATTTCTAACCAGGATAACAGCACATTGCAGCCGACACTTGAACGAAATCCTTGTGGATCCATATGTCTCTCAATCTTGTTTGCAAAATTCCGCTCGCGGAAGGGACCGAACGCGTGAAAAACAGCAAGAGAGACTGCAGTCATGGCACTGCGCCATCGTGCAACTGAGCACTTCCTACTACACAATGATGAAGGAAACCAAGGGCATATACATCGCTGCCGTAGATATATCTTGTTGAACTTGTAGTGAGTTAACTGATTCATAGGAAAAGTGTTCACTACTGAGCACTGTATACTGAAGTAGTCTATATTTAATGTAGGTTTTTTTTTTTCATTTTTATGGCAGAATCACGCATAACTAATGCGTTTGAACTTTGTTCACTATTTTGAATGAGAACAAAAAAGTAAAGTACGAAAATGCAAAGCTTTGACTAACTGCGGGATTCGAACGTTGCACTGCCATAGCAATGGCTTATCCCGTTAGCCACTCTGCCACATCACACTTGGCGACGCATGTCATGAATAGGGTCCACAGCCTCAAAACACAAACTAATAGAAACTTACCCAGTCAAAAACTGGTACACTTGGTGTGAAGCCTCGATATGCAGTGCTTCGAACACTGATGGTTTCATTTCAATGTGCTGAATTCTACTTCAAGATGCGATAGGATCCGTTTCCAAAGCTGGTTCATTGTTCTGTTTTGACGAAAAAAACTATGAGAGGCTTCAAAACAAAAACAAACCCCTGACATCCTTGCTCCTTTCAGGCATCAGATTCACAGTTATGATGCGTAGTTCGATGAGCATTCATTTGGTGCGCGCAAAAGCGTATCAGGACTCGACTCACATGCATGTTTAATCGCGAACTAAAAAGTCCTCTCAAGAACTTTTTAATAACCGGGATCTACATTTGCCTGCGTCTATGATATCTGTGCGTTCTCTGCGCGCACGCTAGCAATATCGATATGGCAGTGTCTGTGCGATCTGCTCAACCGATGGTTTGGTAGCGCCCGAGACCAGGATCCAAACCGTGGTGTGACCTGCTGGTTACATCACGTTTATTGAAACTAAGTTGATATTTTGATTTTTTACACTATATTGAGCTCACAACGGTTCCTAGTTATGGAATGTACAACCGCCGGTTTAATTTCCTAGTTAACCGGCAGTCATAGTGCAATTACTACGGCCCCTGATTGTATATCGTAACTGCCATAGGCGGAACACATCAAGTCATATCATCTTTCGTTTCTAGATCCACATCAAAATTTTCCTCCATTTGTAAAGAGGTGGTCAGTCTTTTAGGTTATCGGGAACGTCCTATCCAGAACTAGGGTGTCTATTTCTTTCTAATATAAATTCATCGAACAACTGATCCAGTCAACTTTATGGCACATCGCATGGATTGACCATCTGAGGGGTAGGCTCCAGACTCCTCCGAGCGAAAATAATTCAACTATCCCCGACTTAGGGTAATTAATTCCGAGAATTGTGTTTTTTTTTCAGTGAGGAAACCTCAAGTTGGTATTTTGAGTAGCAATTAGAGAATTCAGGTATGGTAGTGAGGGTGGGAACGATGCCATCGTCCAGCTCTGCTTGCTTGATCTAAATATCGAAGAATTGGCGTAGTGCGGGAAGGCTAGCCTTGAACAGAATAGTAACAAGCGTTATCAGAGCATTATCGGTCGAGGAGTGCAGCAGACAGCCAGAGTGCCAAGCCGCCTCGCGGGAAGGGTGTGGGGTCACTATGAGGCAAAGTGAGGTGGTGACTTCCCGCCCTTCAGTGCCAACTCGTCCCCGCTCACATTCTAGTTTGCATGCTAATGCATGGTGAAATTGAGCGCGAGTAGACACGAGTCCACCACGAAGGGCTAGGAGAGCGCTCGAATGAATCAATCGTACGAAGTTGATGCGCCTCTTTTTGCCTCATCATGATGACCCACGAAAGTCATCAATGTACTAGTGTTCATCCTTGCCGAGTACCCGGAACTATGTTGAAATCTTGGCGACAAAGTCCTCGTAAGCGCTGTGTTGAATTCAGTGTGTTAGAACACCAGCTCGGTTTATGCTACGATGCACAGTCTTACCGTTCATGGGCAATCATTTTTCATGGGCGCACTTCCTTTTGGAATCGGTTTAAAACACATGCTCTTTCCAGGCACACTACTTTGAACCAGTGCGTTCGGCTTCGGATTTCGGGACGCTTCACATAAGGTAGATCCCATACAAGTGAGCGTGATTTAGTGTCTACTAGTTCAATCTGTTAATTTGGACTGCTGCAGGTTTTCAGGGATGATTGCTTGGATATGTCCACTGAAACTGTTCACAAAAGCTTCGAATATTTCTATCCTACCATTAATATTTTTGGCCCAGATAGTATCGCATTGAAGGTAATCATCTGCAAAATTTTACCTTGAAAAGTTATGTTCTGAAAAAGAAGTTTCAGTCACTTGTTGCTGACAATTCGTGTGGTCCTCTACGGCCACAATTTCCACGGCCAGCGGCTACAGCAAACTACATTTACCCTATTGCTGGAAGGTATGCTTCGAATAGCAAAATGGAAGCCGTTCTCATATGCGTTCACATCGGCTTCCATAGTCTACCAAGTAGAGGACTATCCTGACTATTTCAAGTAATCAAATATGGAATCACCGACTTTTAAGCATATCTCTCGAGCGACCATGATTTGGTTCTATTGATTTTGGAAACCAAGACCCTTCCATTTTCACTTTTACTGCAAGAAAAGATGTTAGCCAAGTATCATGAGATCCCACGCCAACCTTACCCGGACCTCGCTTTCTCCAACTAGTCTCAAAGTACTCGCTGGTTGAGCAGCGCTTCGCTAACTTTGTGGATTTCCCACCATTGACTGAGGGCTCCTTCGACCTGTGCTGCCCTAATTTCCGATTCTCCGGCGTCAAGTCTGGCCCTGACAGCTGGTCCCAGCTAATGGATGAAGCGTGTCTTAAAGGTTTCTAAGAGAAGAGGGAAAGTCGAAAACCGATTGATGTCTAGAGTGTCTTAATCATTTCCCAACTTCATTGATTTATCACACAAAATTGTTTTGAAGCAAACCACCATTCTGCCGCAAAATTATTGACTTCAGTGAAGTTGCCTCTGAAGAGAATTTGACCCTGATGTCCAAAAGTACTTGAAACAAATTTCAAATTGTACTGATCACATGTACCCTATCTCAATTTTAATTGCTATATAGGTGAACAAATACACGACATCAATATCTTTTACAATCATTCTTTATTAAATAGTATTTGTTCTAGGTTAGTACTGGTAGACATGGACGACAGGATTCTTCTTACAGGAGAACTGCGGCATTTAAACGAATCTAGTGCTACACGCGCAACTGTGCAGGTACGTTTGCCGAAATATTCTCTTTTTCGATGAACCGTTCTGAAATGGTGGGCAACCCTACGTAGCTAGACTCGGTTTGTATACTGGGAAGTCTTTGTTAATCCGTAGTACCTAAGATTATTAAACTACTCCATTCTATTGTAGTTCTTTCATTCACTGCATGGATCCCACTCAGAAGCTCCCATAGTACGACTACCTGACCACCTCTAGCGAGTACAGCACGTTCGAATACATAAGATCGCACGAATTCGACTTGTTAGGATCGGACTCAGCTCTCTCCAGCCAATCCAATGCTGACTGCCAGCCTCAGTGACGGAGCGGTCGACGAGTACCTTGCGTTGTATAGGCCATGACGTCAACCGGTTATGAAAAAGTGAATACGCCATTCGCTGAAGTCAACCATCATTCGGGTCCGGACGGTTGAGACTAAGGCATCCGCGGTGCAAATGGGGCATCCAATGGCGAGACTGATCTGGAATAACTATAGCGAAGTTCCTCTAGTCTAGGCTCGCGATGTGACCTTCAATGTTGGCATTTTTTCGGTCCGCTCAACCTCTCGCTTAAATGCAGCACCCACGATAATTTTCATGTCAAAAATTTTGATTGTTTCGTGATCTGAACGATAGTCCCAGTAGTTCTACGCGAGTTGTACCACCAAAGGCATCCACATTCCCGAGATATAACAAGTTGAACATGGGATCCGGGGATCCCCAGGCGAGTTGTTGCGGATTGCGAATCAGCTGTTTTCTGCCCAATTTGTCAGGTTTCCAGAGGTAACGCTCGATTTAATGCTCATTTCGAAAAATTTCCCACTGTGATAATCTGCTTCCCTCTATATAGGTCCTCTTAATTGTTTTTCGACCAGATCATCCCTTGTTTTACTCAGAATTTTTAAATTTTCACTCATGATGTGAATTTCGGTTTCTTGGCTCTTTACACTTAACCATAAGTTTTCTTTCTTTTCATGGGGAATGTTTCTGCAGTGAACGTTCTAATTCCTTCTCGTTCCTGATGGAGAAGCTGCAGAATTAGCCAAATATCCACTTGCGCTAGTTGTCGACTCCCTTGATCTACTCCATCGGCGTAACTCGGCCACTTTGCTATGAAGCAATGAATTGGTAACATCCGAAAACCATTTCGCCATAAGTGTTGGGACAAATGAACATTTTATCTATGTTCCTCATAGCTAAATACCCAAGATCGCGTTGAAACCTGGGTAGCGAATTTTTTCGTGGGTGCTGCCTTTAACCCATGAAGTATGTAGTCTGGGAGTAAGACAAAAAAGTTCCCAGTGTTTCGAAATGGTCTCCAACAGCAGTGCAGTCACTAGAAATGTCATCGGGATCGTCACGTAACGCTTCCCTGATCAAATAGCCGAGGTTCAGATTTTGCGCTGACAAAGATTTCTATGATCATTGTAGTCAACACATTTGAAAACTGGTGATGAATATTCGAATACCAAATATCCGAGTCCCTCGAAACCATTCAAAAGGATGAATATTATTATAAAATTGAAGAAGAAACTTTTGAAAGTATCCTAGTTCGAGTATTTACATATTACAGTCTTTGAATCTTCAAATATTCGATTAATCGAATAGGTTGAATGCAAAGTATTAGGTTAAAATTATATCAGTCTTCTGTCTGATTTGTAAAGTCTAGAAATGTGAAGATGAAAATGCGATTCTGCTCTCTTATACGCACAGTTGTAGTTTATGTGGTTTACACGTTCGCGACAACGCAGATTTCGAGCGCGCCGCCACTTGGGACACACGCGCTTTTGCACAACTGGGACCCGTGCTCGACCGGTCGTGCACTTGGTCCCACGCGGTAGCAATTTTCCCTCTCCATTCAGAAAGTAAGATTTTTTCGCAAGAGTTACTCTTTCTTTAGTAGCTCTCGAAGGTTTCTTCCATTTCCGTTGTCTACTGATATGTCATTGTTAGGATTTTAATTAAAGTTTATTGTTCTTCTAGCTGTTCTAGTGTGAAAAATCCAAAGAAAAAGTTTGAGAGAAGGTCTGCTCTGCCCACTGCGTATGTAACACTCTAGTATATCTGTCACTACGTTACTACGAAGGAATTAGCTGGCTGTGGACTTTTCACAAAGATATGACACTAAATGGACAGTGCACGACCGGTCGTGCACGTGGTCCAACGCGGCAGACACCGCGTGCTCGACCGGTCGTGCACGCGGTCGCGAACGTGTTAACATTAGAAGCAACCGTCCGCATCCGCAATAGGAATATTCGAGAGCGGTTCGACATCGCACCGATTGCCGACAAACTTCGTAAAACTCGCCTTAGATGGTACGGCCATGTTTCATGCGCCAACGAAGACACCTTCTGTAAAGTAGGCCTTGTTCTCGAAGTACCAAAAACGACCAAGAAGGGGGCCGAAGCAACAGTGGCTAGACACACTACACGCCGACCTGAGGTGGACGTTCGCCCAGACCAGACGCAAAATGGCGTCAAAAGATCACGGGAGCGGACACCGCCGCCGAACGGGAAAAAAGCTAAAGAAGAAGTGGTGATGAAAAGAAGTTGTCGAAAATGGACTGGTCTGTAATTCTTTGCAAAAAAGAACTGTGAGTAGACTGAAAGAGTTGTAGTGGTAATTTTTGTTTTCGTAGTAGTAACTTTTCGCATCATCGAGCGAATTCGAAGCAAAGTGATCACTGTTTATGAATTACTGGAACTTCGCTGCTTTATATACTCGTCCATCCATGCCTCTGATCGCTTAAACTCCGCTTTTGCTTTCATCCTTCATCACCCACCTACTATCACCGAACAGCCCCTCCAGTCCGAAGGACTGGGTCGGCGGAAAGGCTGAGTTGGTCGACCGCACTAGCCAGTGATGGTCCGCGGCCCAGCCTGTAGACGTTGATGATACGGAGGACCGACTGGTGATCAGCAACCGCCCGGCCGGCCACAGAGGTGGTAAAGATGGCAAGCTAGTGTTGGGCTGCTGCTCGGCCGGTGAACGGTGATGGTTGAGCGGGCCGGTTGGTGATAGGCGACCACCCGGCAGCTCGGCGTAGTCCGTTAATCCGAAATTCCGTTAGAGGAATGATTTGTGAACATTTTGATGTCTATCATCATTTGTAGCAAGCTCCCAAGTTCTGCAACTAATACGGAAAGCAAGTAAGCTGCAAATTCAACAAAACATTGGAGTAAATGGTAGCATTTTCACTTCTGGCTCTGTGAACAGATACAAAAGCGAAATTGTAGGTTGGATTTTTGGTTGTGCATTGGATTTCTTTGCCTAACGATGCTCACTATAGAGTCCTTAGCTATAATAACAGATAAGAACTTCGAAGACCACAAAAGAGTGAGAGACTCAGAAGAGCTCCTAAACATGATGCTTGTAATACTAAGGACAGGACACTTACGCCTACTCTTAGAACCCTAATCCGAATATGTTAGGGTCCTAAGAGTACCCGAAAACAGGTTTCCCACGTTTTCTACAAGGAAGCTGGTTCATAGATCTGACACAGTCAAGCTGGTTATCGAGAAAAAAATCGCTCGTGGTCGGCGGAAGTTTTTGGTGAAAGAAATTCTTTGTTTGCCAACATTTTGATGCGAGAGAGTTCTGTGGTGTTAATATAGCTTCTCCAGCGCTTAAAATGGTCACCAGATAAGGTGGATTTGCGCAAGGTATTCGTCCTTATCTCTAAATAGTTGCAGATTCATTGATTTTGTGTCCAAATTTAGGTGGGAAAATGAAAAAAGGGGGTTCTCGGAAACTTTATGTGGGAACTTCTGAACGGACTGTTGCTGTTGCTTCCAAACTCAAGTCAAAAACGGTCTCTTGGACCGCTTTACTAGACTTTTCCTTTGAATCGTCGTAAAATATGCATCTTTGCATCGAGGATTCACTGTTGAGCACTAATGATCACTAATGAGCCTGTTGCACTCTTCACATGACAAAGAGAAAAAGAAGGAGAAAAGAAGGCACTACGCAGAAATGTGACTTTGTTCCGCATATGCATTGCAGGAAGGAAATCGAGGCGATGCTCATGAGAGCACATTGTCCTGCTAGTGCCTTGGAACAGATCGCAATTCGTGAATATAGATATCTGCTCTATAACACGAGAAGGTCATATGGACGTGGATGGAAGTGTGGAGTAACAAAGCACGCAATTCGACCATGTACTGCTTGGTCCATTAACGAAATGGATTTTAACGGATTTTTGGGGGTCTTCGTCAGTGCGTTTCGTTCCGTCAATTTCGCACACCCTTGGTCGGTAGAGCGGGCCGACCACACAAAGTGTCTGGGCATTAACTGTCTGTTGTCGATGTGGAGTTGGAATCCTGAGGTTTCTGGTAATTGACTACTTCTAAAAGAAGTCGTGCTACTCCCTGCTGAAAAGATAGTTCGAAGAGAGGTAGTTATCTATCTGTCCACGTAGGTAATATCTGGAGAACGCCACTGGTACTTGATGTGAAACAAACCGGTTCAAAGTTATTGCCTTTGAGTTTACAACCTTTTTTGAATACTGACTCCACACTTCCATGACGCAGAATTGAAGGGACTTACCAATAAAGACGAAATCTGTTAGGGTTTTTGGGAGACAGCAAGGGAATCGATATCTGGTTTCTTCGAGAAAACATGAAAAATGCTATGCTACAATGGAGAAAGGCACATATCCCCATTATCTTCCAGCTGTAGGTGAGGTTAAAGGCGATAATCTGCGTCTCTTAGCTTTTGCGTCTTCTCGTCCGTCAAGCATAAAGCCGGCAATCCTGTGATGGAAGTGCTGTTCCAGACCCAGCCTACCTCGAGATACTACAGAAAGAACTCCATTTCAACATTTAAATTTAGCTTCTAACAGGTCCGGTGCTCGGATAGTTTTCTTGGAACCGCGAATAATGTCAGATATCAGCTGTTCTACATCTCATTTGCTTTTCTACTGACGTCTTTCAGGAGTTGAACCATTTTTTCTCTTCCTCTTTGCTTTCGACAGGCTAAATCCCATTTCCTCCCTTCTTCTGGCAAATATCACCGCTTATTTGCTTGTTGGGTAACTTGTTTCTGGGAAATGTGAATTCGACTGCATTTACTAGTTTTGGAACTTCTTTATTCCTCACTAGCCTAAGGTTAACCATTTGTTGCTATGCTTCCCTTAGGTATTACTTCCTTTCGAAAAGGAAGCCAAACATTGCAAAGGGATGTAAGAGAGATTTCTTGTTTCAATCTGCCAGTCAATTCTCGACAAGCTAGTACAAACAGCCCGCTATGTAAGGATGTTATCTTTCTTCAGATTAAGTTTTTGCAGGTGTCAAGTGAGTGGACCAACGCCACAGGATGTCCTATATGCACTGATAACCAAAAATGTCGTACAATAGAGGATGCTGCAATTATCGTTGGGAAGGATGAGCCTACTGGTAAGCATCTAAGTAAACTATAAACCCTAATAAACTTCTATCTTTATGTGGGTTCCAAGTGTTGCTAAGCTAGTTAGTAAGCAAAGACATGGCAATCCAATATTGAAACTTGCACCTCTTCGAAAGTAACGATTTTTTGAAAAATAATGAGCTCGTACTATAGCGGTTTGGGTTTGCTCGCTCAATTAATTTGCCACGCGGGACTTGCGGTTTGGTCGGAGCCACGTGTTGGACCTCAAACTTGGGTAATTAAACTTTATCTCCATTTTAATAATAATAACAACAACAACGGTAATAGCGCTGATAATATGGTGAGATGGTAATGGTAAAGTGAATGATATGGTAATGATAAATTACATGAGATGACAATGATAAAGTGAATGATAGGGCAAGGATAAAGTGACTGATATGGCAAGGGTTCAGCGAAGGCTTTCCTCTGGAAATACTCGCCAAAAGTAACACTGCTATGTTTCTGGGATGAGCGTGCGCGGACTGACGCAGCTGGTGCAGCTGCAGATAAAGAAGTCAGCCCGCGCACAAAGAGCCTGAAAAGATTCTTCATCGAGTCAGAATTCCTGCCCTGCTATTAGAATGAGTCATAGACTCTGAAAGTGCAGGAATTCTGCCTCGGATCTAAAGCTTGGATCCAAATCAGAGATAACGACGTGGAAGTCGTTATACGTACAAAGAGTCGTACCTCTTCCCCAATGCTCCTAAATAGGGAGCGGAAGCCTCCCAGCCTGCCTCCCTGTATGCAGACCGCACTGAGAGTTGGGAGTGAGTCCGCACAGCAACACGGCTCTGCTGGGGTTCCATTGATTTAGCACCGTACACCAACAGATATCGCAAGAAAAGCCTACCCAATGTGCTAATAAGAACTGGAGGAAGGTTGTTTAGATGTTCTGATCAAATTATGTCAAAGTCCGGTGCTGTACGATTTTCCCCTAACTTGATGTCATGTCAGATTGCGGAGTGAGAGCCAGTGAGACGATACCCATCCTCCCTAAGATGTAATGGAGGAAGGTGGATGTGATCATTGAACTAATCCGAGTAGAAGTCATGGATCATCTTCTCCCTTACCCGTCTAGATGAAGAAACTGACTTGTCTGAACGCCGGAGGGCAATCGTCTAAGGTTTTACGATTGGCGAACTCTCCTCGGGTGTTGCCGATGTTTCTCCCTGTCTCTGTGGCTTGGCCAACACTGCTGCTCGTCTCTTCATATGGTCTTCTTTTATCGCATTTCTGCACCGTCTTGCGGGCTCGGACCTAAGCTGGTTCAATTACCGTCCTATCCATCCGCCGTAAACAAGCTCTCTACCAAGTGATCCTCAACAGGATGGAAAGGACACTAGATGAAAGACAGCCGTGCAAGCAAGCAGGTATCTGAGAAGGAATTATCACGGTCACTGGATTCTTAGGTGTTCTTAGGTCGCACGAGTACAAGATGTTCCTGTGTCTCACGTTCATCGACTTGAAGAAGGCCCTCGACTTCGTAGAGGCAGAAGCGCTCCTGGAGCCTTCTGCATTAACGACGTACCCACTCAGTACATCAAGATATCTCGTGAGCTTCAAAGTATACTCACGATTGGAATTTTGCTATTCTACACAGAAATCACCATCGATGTCAGGAAAGGGATTCGACAAGGCGACACTGTTTAGCCGAAATTATTTACCTCCACTGTCAAGGACGTCATGCGAACGCTAGAATGGACGACATAGGAGTGGGGGTTGCCCGCCAGCAAGTACACTATCTTCGCTTTGCTCACGACACTGTCCTTATAATCCCGTTCATCAGCGGAGCGGAACGGATGCTGGCCGACTTCGACGACGCTTGTGGAATTGTCGGTCTCCGACTGAATCTGACGAAGGCGATGTCCTTAAAAAACAGATGAGACTCAGGTGCTCGTGCTTTTCGCTCAACGGAACGATCATATACAAATCCTCCACTCAGATAGTGAAGTCATTATGATGGATGTTATCGCTTTCTCAGACATTCGTGGGGGTGATGGGCAGGTAGGACCCCCATCGCTCCGCCCACTTTTTGAAGTGAGGGAGCGTATCCGGACGTCCAAGAAGAGCAGGGCGTGCTGCCCATAACCCCGGTCGTCCCCCCATCCGCCGGAACCCAATAACGCGCTCGGGGGCAGCTGCTAGGGCACGTGGGGGAACGTCTTTCAATTGTCGGGGGTAGGTGCCCCACGATATTGGGTCCACCCCCAGGTACAACTGGGGATGGACCCATTTCCACCTGCATTCCACCCCCACGAATGTCTGAGTTAGAGCTGGGCAGGAGGTAGAGAGTGGCTTGGGGAGCTCATAAGAGCATCGAGGAGGTAGTGAAATAGTCGAAGAATACTAGGCTCCGTGCCCACCTTCCCAATACAACAGTTCTCACTGCTTTAACGTATGCCTCATAAAAATGGGCGTTACATTAAAACAGGGCGATCTGACCGCACTCTCATCCTGCTTAGATACGTTCATTCTCATACTGCTTCTGCTCGATTCGAAAGGGTGATGCTGAAAGTACCCCGTCTCACGCAAGTGAGGAGAAAGATACGGAGTTCCACCATCAGATACTTGCCGTCTACGCTATTTTAGGGTGGAATTAGGTGGGCCGGGCCCGTGATGCATCTCAGCGACCTCCATTGGACAGAACCCGTCAGCGACTGGGTTCCAAGGTACATCAAGCGCACTACAGGGAGATCACGGATCCGATGGCCGGACCTCTTCACAAAATACACAAATAATGTTGCAATGCTCTTCGTGTCCCCGAACGGACAGAATTCATTGAACAACTCTAGAATGTGAGAGGAATAAACAGAAGGATTGCTAGCGCCCACTCGGTGTATCCGAAGATTAATCGGAGTTAAGGTGATCAAGTTCAGCAGATCTTCGCAAATATTCATGCATCACTTCTTTATCACTTAATTTGATTAGCAAAACACTAGGTGCTCTAACGAGGCACTGAACTGCTGACCGATGTCCCACGCAATCCATGACTTTCCTGCTTGTCGAAAATTCCCGCACAAACTTTGCTTTCTTTCGACTACCTTAGTGTTGTATTTATTATGCAGATTCAGGACTCAAAGCGTTAGATCTACTCTAATAGGAATGAACAGAAGCGCAAGCAGTAAGGGCAACTTATACTAGATGTGTGCGTTTGACGTACATATGTAGTTGTATCAGATGAAGGATAGACAGAGTCACCGAGGAACTGCGGTTATTGCGCGGTATTTTGATTCAGGATGTTCATATCACGTTGAGGTGCCTCACTTTCAACATGAACTTCTCGAAGCAACAGAATTGTTACCAATAAAGTTTAATGCGTACATGGGATTGGTTGGAGGTGGAAAACTTTTTGCGTAGAGCGATTTAGCTTTGAAACCGTTCAATGAAAAGTCTCATGAGGCAGCACCGAAGTCAACGTGACCAATAAAGATCGTGGTCAATAATGGGTAGTTTATGTAGGTAGTTGCCACATTATCCATAATTTGAAAAAGTTTTTGAAGTCCTACGTGGAAAGCTCCCAAAATGTTCCCGGCATGTATACGTCGCGAGATGCTTCCAGTTCGGAGAAGTTAGGAGAGCACTCTCCGCTGGAGAGAGGTATATATACTGCTCCAAATCTTGAACTAGCTCATCTCTGATCCATACGAGACAGGGTAAATTTTCTGCATGATTGGAGTTTACTCACTTTTCACTACCTTTCAAATAGATTTGCTTGCTAGGTAGTGTCTACCATTACCACAAATAATAATGCAACATTTGCAGTGACCCTGAGCGGCGTTTTTCCATGGTTTCAAATTGGAAAAGCACGTTCCATAACGGTGGATCTTCAGTGGACAAAAGTAAGGGAATGTTATATGTTGAGTCTTTAAATTTTTAAATTAAATGTGCAACTTCAATTGCAGGTATGCGCCAATATCACTCAGCTAGTATCTGGTGCACTGTCAGCGCATGCACTTATCAGGCAAATTACTTCTTCTTCGGCACCGATTGTCGCGTCCATCGTTGTTCTTGAATATCCTGCCAACAACTACACTGAGGTAGTATAGTTCCAAGCATAATGGAACACAGCATTTCTGAAATAGAAAACGTGCATGACGTTGAACGAGCAGCAATGAATGTTTGGGGAAGCCATGTGTGCAACACATACTCCAGAAGTCATGTTGAACTATCCACTGTTTTAGGCACTTGTGAACAAGCATAAGGTGTTCTCCTCGGTAACAGCCCATGCTGTTCCCCTTGACAACTCTGTTACCACAAGCCCACCTTGTGGTCTGGAAAGCCTTGGGCCGAGCGAGAAGGTTGGTTACAATTGTACCGTTCGTTTATAGCATACACTATGCTGTTCTATGGGAATTTTCAAACCACTTCCAAATCGACGTCGACTGAGCTCTATAGAACGTCAACTCAAAAAAATAAGGGCGTTGATGATACGAAATTTCACATAAAAGGAAAATATGGAGGAAAGGCTGACCTGGGACAGAACATAACGACCCTTTTTCATTTGACGAATCTCTTTGAGCTTGGGAGCATACTTGTGGTAAACACGCTGACCATATATGTGGATGTTTCTGTAGTAGAAATCAACCTTAGATCTCAAGCAATGGAATCTGTTTGCTATATATTTGCTCAACAGTCGCTCAAAATTGTCGTACTATTCGGGTAATGCTGAGCATGAAACTTTCGCATGATGAGGAAACTTTTATCATTGCTATGGTGTTGCTACGTATAATCACGAAATATCTTTCATCTTTAGAAATGGTGGATCGAACGATTGGCCTCCATTCTTAGCGGTGATGACAACGATACGACGTTCGTAAGGATTACGCCAATGAATAGAAAAATCACTTAATCGCTAAACTTTTATAAGAGAAAACTATTTGATTCTTTGCCTCTTCAACATTTCTCAAGAACACCCATCGTTACTGAAAACATGACCTCAAAGGCAGAGTCTTACCCCAGAAATCCCCTTCGAGGTTTCTACGGAAATCTGCCTGAGACTCCAATCACGTGGTAACTACATACAATCCTAAACTCTACTGCAGTGGCGGTCAAAAGTATTGCAACAAGTGGTTGTCCGGTGGTGCATGGTGCAAAATGATGCAGCACTTCTTTCAGGATAGCGCTAGGCAGTTCAAATTTTCATATGAGCATAAAAAACTCATGCGGAACAGAAGAAAATTGGAACGTCGTCATTCCACCGAATGTTTTCCAATGAAAAAAAAAATTTATTCACAGAGGTCGAAATCTGCAATTTGCTATTATCCACAACATCTCACAGAATTAGGTCCATCGTTGTTGTATTACCACGAATTGGGTTTTTTGTTACATATTTAACTCATATCCACTTGGAAAGGTATGTGCGGCCGATCACTAACTGACATTCACCACCTTACTTGAGGTCAGTTCATCAGGGGCCCTCTGATGATTTCTCCGTCTCCTAGCCCACTCTGTCAGCTGTTTAAAGGACAGCCCTGTTTTTGAGGCTACTCTAACCTCAGCCGAATGTGTTTGGTTTTAGCATACTCTACGGTCCTTCTGACTTCGAGCGTTATCCTGAGGGTAGTGTTCACGAAAAATCACTTGCTGCAACACTTTTGACCGCCACTGTACGTATTTCAGCGGTTATTTCCTCGAGAGTAGAAGGTGTTTTAGTATTTGAGCGGGATTAGAGATATCTTGTGCTAGACGAGTTGTGTTTATCTCGTTGTTTTCGGCATAATAAGATAAGTTTGCTACATAGAGGCGATCCACTGGTACAAACCACACTGGTTAGGCCACCATGTGATGGAGTTTAAATCTTTTTCGAACATTTCGTGCATACCATTGGAATCAGCATGCCGACTAGATTCAGGATTATAGTAGCAATTCTTAGAAACAAATTATTCTTTTTTATATTCTGTTTGTTTATTATCACATGATTATCCAATAATTTCATAGATACCTATAGACACTAATCTCGTTTGAAGTTTCAGTGTTATTATTGGATCGAAGCAACTCGTTACTGGAATCGACAGTGTGTTAGGAATATCGGTGCTTCTGAAGGAGAACGATGCTGTTTCCTGTGGTCATTTCGAGCCGCTGACGGAACGAGTGATAGCTGTCGCAAAATTCGAAAAAACCATAGAGGGTTACGTAAAAATGGTGGGTACTTTGATCTGTATTTTTGGAAATGGTCTATTATCCAATATTTCATTTTGATTTCAGACCCAATATGGAACATCGAATTGGGCTGCAGGGATTCCCACGGAAATTTATTATTCACTACATGATGGGAATGAGACCAACACCAACAGCACCAAGGTATTCGGTGGCATATTTGTGTTGAGAAAAACGAAGTTCTCCAATTTGCTAAGGATTCTATTGGCCAATTTTCGACTTATCAGCATCAACCTGCACTTGTTCCTTTCTCCACGCATACATTTCAAAAGTTGGCCACAGAGAAGTCTCGTAGGATTTGCCTAGCCTCAACTGGGACGGAGACACAACGGAGCTTTTATCCACCTGAGCAACACACCTCCCATGGGACATGCCTTCATGCGACAAGGAAGAGGACGGGGGTGGGGTAGAACGGTGGACGTGAGCGGAAGAACTCAGAATTAACGAAACTACAATTGATAGGCTTAGCAGCTAATCCCATTATCGCATCCGGAGGACGAGATGTGCTGCTTCAAAGCCCGAAAAACAGCAGTCCTACATTGTCGCAGCAATGCCTGCCTTTTTCTTGTGAATGTGATTGGCCGATTCTATAGCCTTTGTCTTTTCCAGATACAGAGGTACCGATCCGTAGTAGTGTGTGGTAATTACTGGGTGGCTTGAGTTAGGTACAGTCCTTGAGAGTTCAGTATCAAATCGACAAGTATGTACAGTGGGCGTCAATGGCGGTGACCCGTCTGCGGCCTCGCAAAGCACGCGGCGCGACCGCACCGCTCACGCTAGAATCGTCGCCGCAGTGGCTTATCTGGGTTTTCTTGATGGTTGTTAATCATATTTGATGATAACTAACAAGAAAACTAACTGACTATCAAGAAAACCCCATAATTTGATGTCCCGGAAAGGGTTCTCGCTTGAGCGGCGCGGTCGCGCCGCGTTTTGTTCGAGGCCGCAGACGGGTCACCGCCATTGACGCCCACTGTAGAGCATGTATCACACTAAGTACCACATGAGTATCCTGAACATAAAATTATGCACATTTCTAAATCTGATCGCTTTCAGATCGAAATGGAGTGGCAGTTTGTTACGCATGACAAAGCAGCATGCTCCAGTGCTCCAGTGTACAATCCTTTCCGGTTGAATGTTGGTCATTTTTCTCTTCCATCTATCTATTTTCTTAATACACGCATCACTCTATTTTTGTTAGGGGAACTGTTCGCGAGACATGAGCCTTCTATGTGCCGTAGGAGATGCGTACAAGCGATCAGCACCTTTGCTAATGAACACCAGGCAACATCTCGTCGTGAACAACCTTCCACTCTCAGGACCATACTCTAGTGAGCTATCACTCTTGCCAGAATGATTCTCTAAACGGTTTTTCGGTTTGACAGTTTTGGTTCAACGAAGTTTGACAATGTGGACCACCTCAAAAAGTACCCGTAGTCCTAAACCCCAGAATTTCTTTACGAGTGGGTCGGCAAGATCCCTGATAAACAACAACATGTACGGTTCTCTAATCAGCCAGTAGCAAATGGGTGCCCTGAAGTGACCCCTTACCCTTTGCGTTTCTCTAAATATCTCCGAATTTCAAACTTTTTCTGCTGGATACCGCCAATAAATCTAATGAATGTTCACTCTTATGCCTGAACGAATAGGCCCACCACTAAAATATTTCGTTCTTAGTGTTTTTAGAAAACCAGGAGTTTTTATTTCTTAGACTTTTATGATTTCGAATTGAACAGGATTCCAGAAATTTACGACGTTCTAAAAAATGGTAGACACCTTCGTGAAGGCCAGGCAATTTTCTCACGAACTTTCCGATCTGTTTGAATCTCGACCTGAGAAGGAAGAAAATTCAATTCTGCAACTTAAGGGCGAACGGTGATGTGAAACAGCTGACAAGTTCATGGACACTTTATGGCAGGTTTAGTAGATGTAATGATAAGTACACATTATTTTTATACCAGTTGACTTCTGTGGTTTCTTGATCCGTGGTTTGTTCTTTCTCCCCTCATTTTTTCTTCAGAACATCAAATTCCGAAAATCAGTACTCGATTTACCATAAGATTTCACTTTATTTTCATACACCTCATTTTCGTTTGAGAGCAGTTTCTGTAGGCATTTTGTTGTGACTGAAAAACCAAGTGAACCTCATGATGTCTTTGGTCCTAATTGTTATAACTTATTCCACAGCTGAATGTAGAAAAAACGATGATTTCTTATTGCCCGCCATCTTTCACACGTCCCTCATTTTGTAACAACATTGTTTTCAGTACTGAACACTTCTCTGAGGATTCGGAAGAGGCAGAATGACAAAACAACGTTCGAGTGCGTACCACTCCAATTGTTTTCTGAGGTGCGTATTCTTTTGACGAAAGCATTTTAGTTAGCAAGATTATGTCAATTCAATTGGTATCTCAAAATGTGATGCAAATGTGCTCTCCAGCAACACTGTTATAATTCCAGGCAACTTTCCGTTGGATAGCACCGTCGAACCTCACGTTATCGAACTTGCAAGCAATAATTGTCAAGAAACTTAACCTCAAACATTTCCAGGTTAGCGCTGTTTTTGGATTATTACAAAGTGTTGTATTTCAGCATACAGAAAATGTATCCCGTTTTAATGTTTGTTGGCAACGTTGGTATCTTCTAAGAGGCACATGTTTGCTAGCTGGTTATCTCTCACGATCTATCAGAGAAACACACTTGACACCGTCACTGTTTGACCCAAAACTGTACCTTCCAGTGCTTCACGTTCTTCTGTCGTACTCCAAAAAATCGTTTTCATCAGACATCAGACAGTCGTAGAGCCATCGAATGCGCATGAATCTTCTTATATCTTGAATCTTCATATCTTAATATAAACAATGCATTATGCAGGACAATGCATGTCTATTATTCAAGTTTTAATATGTGTAACCAACCGAGTGCGAGTGCAGAGGAGATAAAATGAGCGTAAAAAACTTGTGCAGTATCAGATCTTATACTGCACAGCCATATCGGGATCTCGACCATATCGAGAAAGCATCGCTAACGAGTGTGATAATACTGTATGAGCGCTACATCGACGATGTCTTTGTTATTGGATCATCATATTTTGAATTGAAAACGTTCGCAAATTCGAGCCCAAACGACGTGAATATCATTTTCACTATCGAAGAACCAAATGAAATTTATTTCTCTCTTTTCTGAACGCCAAAGTTCTGATTTGCAATGGAAAAACAGAAATTGGCTGGTATGAGAAACGATCATCAATTGACGTCATACTACATTCCCGAAGCGCACATGCAACTCTCATGAAGGCGAATGTAGTGCGAAACTTTATCGGAACCAGCGAACGAATCTCAACGAGAACATCAGAAACTGATGATACAGTACAGTGTATTCTTTTTAAGAATGGATTCATCACAGGAAACGACTACATGGAAACCGTATTCGGATGCTAAAGGAGTCGCACTGGTGTTGCCATACCTCAACAACCGCCCTGCAAATCAAGTCAACGCCATATTAAAGGGATCACGTCTCCCTGCGCTCCTTGTATTTTGGCCACCACCCACCCCTAAAGAGTTACTAAAATAGTCGTGGGTCTGTGAAAATTGATGCGACGAAGAGGAATGCAATTACCGATCGAAAAATTTGCCACTTGCGCGGTGCAGTTTATTTGATAAAATGTAGCGGATGTGGTCAATGATACGTTGGAGGAAGTGGAAAACGAGAGCAGCTTTCTCAGCGGATGAACAACGTTGAGTCTCCTGTCGCTCGCAAACCTATCCTAAAAACAGCCCATCCAGGCATGGCACAACGGTACGCACCCGAGATTCCCCGCCAGAACTCGAGGTCAGTGTGTTACACCGTTATCTCGAGAATCTTGTTAATAGGAAAATCATGGAATCTCGAGAAGTCAAGCGGTGTAGATGAGGAAGAAACGGTCAGATGAGGCTTCGCGACGACCTAAATCGCACCGAGATGCCACTTCGCGTTATTAACTTTTAGCGCTCAAGTGTGGAGACCAGCATGAAGGAGTGCTCTCCTTGACATCTGAGCGTTAGCTGGGGTTTTGGCTGGAGTACTCCATTTCTGTAATAAAATGAAAGAAGTACCATGAGGCACGCAATATGGCATCGCTGTGTAACAAACAAATAGGCAGTAAACAATACCAAAAATACCAGGGGCAGGTGTTCTAACTCGCCTTGCCTCGTAACTGACCAACTCGTTCTAGATTATTGAATTGCTGTGGGAAGTTTCCGTTGCTGTTTCTTCATTTTCTCTTATGATTCATTCCATTTACTTTACTTCATTTTTTACTTTATTTCAGGTGCAGTTCGACTACACCAGGGACCCTTACAAGACACGTTGCAGCATATATCGGGTTACCATCCTTGGTCGGTTTCAAATATTTCGTGGAATTAGGTGTTGACTTCGCGTTGATTTTGACAATTTGAGCATTTTCAGAAGAGGATTGGCGACTTTCTGAAGTGCTTCACATGTTCAATGTTGAACAGAAAAAGTTTAAGTCGGACGCAGATTTCGAATGCGGTGACGACTTGTCGCCCGCAGGATCTCAATCAACCAGCTCTCCAGCGACAGTGTTTTTTATTCTGTCTTACGCAGTGCTGTTAAATTCTTAGGGTAAAATTTCAGTCGTGCAGTTTTCAGATAACGAACAAGCGAAACATACCTCCCATGCTTACACCAAGCGTTGTGGATTGCTTGCCTTATTTATAATCTATGAAATGATGCTAGAGGAATGATGCTCAATTTTCTTTTTCTTTGTGTAGCCTTAACCCTACACTGAATCTCACGATGTTGTGTATAGGAGCCACAGCACTGGCGTAATAAAGATATTATGTGGTTGTGCACTGCTTACATAATTCAAGTTGTGTGAGTACGAGGTCGATGAAAAATGACATGAATTTCCTACCATTCTATGCAGTTATCGCTTGCAACGGGCGCGTGTGGCGCAGTGGTAAGAGGCTTGCTGCGCATGCACACGGTCGATGGTTCGATCCCGCCCGTGGCCAACCGAGCCATCCATCCCTACGGGTCGGTAAATTGGTACCAGTGGAGTCTGGGAGGATGACGCTGACTTGGTTCATCGGATGCCCCCCGCAAGTCACTGTATAGGGGACATACGCATTCAACGCCTCTACGATGCTCAGATGAAGTCGAATGCGTGGCGCATCCCACGTGACGGGATTGATCAACGCCAACCACTCTATTTATCCTTTTATCGCTTGTAACGGATACGAGAGACCTGTGGTATGATTGAATTAAGTTAACATTGAGGTGGATGCCTATGGCCCTTCAAAGCAAGAGTTCTGGAATCACATTGTCACCAATACTTTCTCCATTTCCAACCTGCTGACCCATCGCGTGGTTACCTTCTCAACCACATCGTCAGATCCGGTGCGTTGCATCTTCAATAACGGAACCTTTTTGAAGCACTTTTGAATCCTACTATATTAAAAAGATAAAGTCGTTATGCCCCGAAAATGGAGCTGATACTGCGCGTCGACTCAAATGCGTAGTCGATACGCAGGGTCCCGGGGGGAATTTCGAAAATGGGCCGATTTTGCGCTTGGGCCTAAGTTTTATGGTTTTCTTTGTGTTTTTAATTATTGTTTCTGTCCTGTTCTTTTCCACAACTTCAAAATGGCTTCCGAAAACAATCCAAATATGTTTAAGAGGTCTTCATGATCCCATTTTCTAAAGGTTCATGCCATTCTTTGCTGCTTTTTCGATGAATTACTTCATATTTGATTTCACTTATGCACATCTTGAGGAAATTTGGTTGGCTAAACTTTGCATAGGGAGTTATTTGAGGTGCTGAACACGAATATTGTGTCCATTTCGTAACATAACCCCGTTTTTTTGGGCTACGGTGGGTAGATGCTGTGTATCACAAAGCCTGCTGAAACTTTGTAGAGGAGGGGGGGGGGGTATTTGAAGTGAGGAACACGAATATCGCATCCATTTTCTTCCGTGACCCTTTTTGTTTGGTTACGGTAAGCACACAGTTGGAAGTTGAGAAGAAATCCCAATTTCGAGATGAAAACGGAGTTGACATGCAAAATAAGGTTGATAATCGTGATCAGCGCGGGAAACAACCCCTCTGCGCAAACGTGCGGAGGATTCTGTGAGCTGCCGCATCTACCGTGTACTGCCAGTTTCAGCAATCTTGCCACTTGGCAGGCTTTCAAGATGAGGTAAGTCTACTGATAGCGCTCAATCTCCATAATTTGACGTGAGACGAAATGCGCTTTGTGCAGCTACACGCAAAACATTGAATTTCTTTGATTTTTGAAATAGTACCTGTCGTAACCCTACAAAAATGCGGTACAAAATGGATACGGTATTCGTGTTCAATACCTCAAATGACCCCCTATGCAAACTTTCAGCCGAAAAATGTCTTAAAGATTTTTGGGCCAGTAAAGTTGAATAGCGTCGCTCAAATACGTGCAGCCGCTCCAAGAAATCCTTGCCTCACGCTTCACCGCTCGTCAGGTCAGCTGAAACACGTCGCACCACGTATGTTAAAGGCAGCACCAGCCGAAATCCTCGACTTGGAGCTGAGGTGTGGGTGGTAAAATAGAGAGTGAGCACATCACAAATGTGTGAAGAACACAACGAATGGCGACCTTCCTGCAGAGAAACAAGAATCCCTGTCGCGGCCACGCTGGCCTTTCAAACGCTCGACGCGCCAGTTAACGCTATCGCCGTGAGTTGTCTGGCGCAGCGAACGCGTGCAATGCGTACCATTCACAGGGTTTCTCGGCGGGACGCACGCACACCCCACGGCGGAGCACTCGTCCGCACCTTCAACTTATGGTGAAAAGCGCCTTTATTTCTTGCATTTCTCGCTTCTTTCACGCAGTTTCATCCCTGTTTATGAGCTTACCCTCTCAAAGAACCCCAAAATTCGGGAAATCTCCAACGCGAGGATTTCCGCGGGCGCTGCCTTTAATGCATAGGTGACGTGGCGCGAATCGGCAGACTGGTGGTACTGCGTGAGCCAAGGTTTTTTTGGGCGACTGTATACTTCATGCAAACAAACTCTGGCATCATATTCAGTCGTGTCTGAAGATTATGAGGTTTGACGAGAGGATTACGAATTCATCTGTCCAGTAAAGTTCTCGGAATATCGCATAGGATGGGAACGAATACTTCCTGGAAATGTTTTTTTTTTGCAATAGTGCTGAACAGCGAAAAAGCTTTGGTTACTCCTGGTTCATCATTCTGTTGACCTCTAACGCAATGGAANTCTTTAATGCATAGGTGACGTGGCGCGAATCGGCAGACTGGTGGTACTGCGTGAGCCAAGGTTTTTTTTTGGGCAACTGTATACTTCATGCAAACAAACTCTGGCATCATATTCAGTCGTGCCTGAAGATTATGAGGTTTGACGAGAGGATTACGAATTCATCTGTCCAGTAAAGTTCTCGGAATATCGCATAGGATGGGAACGAATACTTCCTGGAAATGTTTTTTTTTCTGCAATAGTGCTGAACAGCGAAAAAGCTTTGGTTACTCCTGGTTCATCATTCTGTTGACCTCTAACGCAATGGAATTTTGCATCATCGCTCATAAAATCTGCCAGCTTCATGGAAAATATTGCTCAAATGAGTTTCACTTTTTCTTACTCAGACAAACCCTCGCTGGGTGCGCGCGACAGTCTCGCTGGCCGCGCAGGTAAGGCCCCGGGACTAGCGAGATTGGCGCGCGCGCCCAGCGAGATTGTCGCGCGCTCCGACCGAGCGAGATCAGTGCGCGCGGCCAGCGAACTCAATGCGCGCGCCCAGCGAGATCGGCGCGCGCACCCAGCGAAGTCTGTGCAAACGCCCGGCGAACCCAAGCGTGCCCAGCGATGACGTC
>JARK01000030.1:83097-100539 GCA_000688135.1 Ancylostoma ceylanicum
GGGGGGGGGGGGGGGGGGGGAGCTGCCCCCTCCGTACAGGACGTCTCACTCTATTTGGACCGCGTTTCTACAGTGCATTTATCAGAAATGTTCACGCATAGATTAACCTCAGGTCTATAGCTACGTAAGAATTTTGCAGATATGTGGCTTGTGTTAAGCTCATCACTTACCCATATACTTGACCACGGTAGTAACTGTGCGAGTATTTGAACCGAAAATGTTTTGATTTCGTATTCTCCTATTTGTAAGTTCTGGCTAGACAAAATGAACCAAGTATCAGCTGAAGAAGAATGAAATGTACATATTTCAGTTCTTGAACTATCCACACACGGCTAACAACCTGCTGATCGTAGTAGTGACGTGCCTGCTCTATGTGCAGTATTCGCGGGTTCTTCTACGTCATTCGAAAGTTGGTAGTGGTCTATCTTGGGCGCAAAAGTCGGTGAGTGCCTGGATAGGTTTTATGCTAGTGTCACAGCATCGATGAAATGCATCCTACCTTTTCAGTTCTTTATCCAGTGCTCCTCAATCTGCATGGCAAACCTCATAGCAGCGCTGATCTACGTCTACATGCAATTCTTCCCCACGCCATCATACTTCGTTCTCGTTGGGCACATCTGTTGGCAACTGGGTCATGGTAAGGACCCTTTCGAAAACGCAATCTGATCATGAGCACTTCGTTCTTCCACAGTAAAGCACGAAGCTGTAAACAATAAGAATATTTTGGTAAATATTTTTGGTAACACATCCTGCATACATTAGCTGAGTAGGTTTAATCCGATTTCAAGAGCGGACATGCATTTGTTTTTCTGTAAGAAGTTTTATGGCTCTACGACCTCAAATGCTCAGTGGTAGGGAATATGTACGAGGTGGAATATTAAAGGCAGCACCCACGGAAATTTTCGTCTCGAAGGTTTTAGCATATACTTAATGTAACGGGGCTGCTTAACGTTTTCATAAAGCTAAAACTTTCCACTAACGCCAAATATGTCCTTATTAAGAGCTCATAAAAAGGTTATGGACAACAGGAGTGGTCGAGTTGCTCAGGCGGGGGGATTGAGGGCCGATACCTGATGATCGATAATGCCGTCTCTTCAAACCGATAGTTGCTCGCGCATTCAAGATTTTGGCCTTACATACAGCCTTTTTTGGAATTCAACAGAAGAAATACCCATTGGAAAATGTGTGGCGATTAACAAAACCAACATTGGAAAAAGAAAACTTCATGGAATACTCTCATGGAGGAGAAATGGCTTAAAATTTAAATTTTGACAAAACTAGCCTTAAAATTACCCAGGTAGGTATGAACACCATCGAATGCGCGTGGAACATGTTAGAAGTGCATGAAAACAACAAAAAATATTTGAAGAATCACGAGAATGACTCGCAGTGAAACAAAAACTAGTGAATTTGGGATCTGGGAATGCAGTGAAACAGCTGATTCGACGTCGTTCCAAGGAACGCCCTGTGTTTAACGGGCGGTAAACTCGTCGAAAGTGTTCGCTGTCACGTGAAAGTACTGGTTACTGAGCTGAACGTAGATCATTTTCGCAGCTTTTATTGTTAGTGAACTGTTTGGCATGTACTGAAGTTTCTGAAAAAGTGGAAACTTGAGAGGCCAAAGTTTCCGTGGGTGCTGCCTTTAAGAAGTGCTTAAATGTCTTGCTTTAAGAGTGAGCACAGAAGGGAGTAATATTCTTTGTTCGCCTCGAAGACAGAGTTGAGGTCCCCATATAACGTTGAGTGTTTGAATAGTCTATTTTTCAGGTTTTCCTGCAATCGTCTATCTTCTTCTGAATCGCACAATTCAACGAGAAGCGCTAGCATTCCTAGGAATACGCAAACGGACCAGTGTGGCACATACGAGATCCACAGTTTCAAGGACGGCTATGACCGACAGTTAACAGTTTTACAGAGACGTGTTGTTTATTCTTTAAATAATGGCGCATTCGTGACTGTGAACTATGTACAGTGGGCGTCAATGGCGGTGACCCGTCTGCGGCCTCGAAAAGCACGCGGCGCGACCGCACCGCTCACGCTAGAATCGTCGTCTCAGTGGCTTATCTGGGTTTTCTCTATGGTTGTATTGACTATTGACGCCCACTGTACGTATGATAGTCTGTCTCAGAAAAATTCTGGAAGGAGCACGTGTTCTGACGGGATAAGCGTGGCCGGACCCTGTCGACACTTCCATATGGAGCATTTTCTTTCCGCACCAATATTTGAGGTCCTCTACACTTCATGGGCACGCCATCCGACAATTTTTTGAGACAGATAGTTGTCTTGAAATTCTTGCATGCACTTCTATTCCAACTAAAGTCTGTGTCGATATAATTGCTTGATGGTGTGCTCGAAAACCGCGGCGCGACCCAAACGAAGGGGTGTGGAGCGTTACACCGGGAAAGGGCGGGGCAGCCAAGACATGCGATTGGTCAGTTCGACAAATCGACCAAATGAAGAGGCTGACCGCACCGAGAGTGTCGAGTTCCCTTACGCTTCATACGCCGCACTAAGCATATCATCCGACAATTATCGAGACAGACTGCGCTTTTTCTCCATTTCTAGTAATATCATTGTGCTTGGATTTTGTAATAAATTGATTCGTGGAAAGTGATTTACAGGGCAGACATGAAATACATTTGCTGTTGCCTTTCAGAAGTCAATTTCGTTTTCGAAATGTGGATTATACAGGGTGGCGAAAAAATACGTGCGCCATAAAAAGCGTTCTAATTCTATGTGTTGTCCACAAACATCTGAGCAAATTTATTTTTATACAAGAACAAGGCACAACATTTCACAATTACAAAGTATTTCCGAAGTGTCCGCCATCAGCTCTGATGCAGGCGCCAATTCGTTTCTTCATGGAGTCGATGGTGCGGCGCAGGTAGTTAACGTCGAGATTGTTCCAAATTCCTATCAAATCCACCAGTTCTTTCACATATCTACTCCTGAGTTGCTCTTCCATGAAGCCCCAAACACAAGAGTCCAATGAATTCAGATCCGGGCTATTGAGAGGCCACAAATCCTTCGTCAGTAAAGAGCTGATTTTGGTCTCCGGAAAGTGGATCGTCGTTTTGGCTCCATGGGCTGTAGCCCAGTCTTGTTGGATGATAAAACTGGGATGATTCTGCTTCCAGAGCACCATAACTTTCTCGAGGACCTCTTCTTGGTGGACTTTTGTATTAATTTTGACGATTTTGTCGATAAAAGTCAAAAAAGTTTTGTCCGTTGCACTAATACCGACCAAACCACTAAGCTTTCAGGAAAAAGACTTCTTGTGGCAGTTTTTCGCTTGCGATTGTTCTTTAGACCTGGCCTGAGAAGTTGGAGGTGATTCTGAGAGTTTTTAGCCTCTTCAAGAGTGAAAACTCTTTCGTCAGATCAGAGGGCGTCTTCAATGCGGCGCGCCTAGAAAAATTCCCGTAATTTCTTGCGTTTTTCCTTCCAATTTTGCTTCGCATGGTCGACAAGAATTTGTCCGCTGAGTAGACGATAACTTCGAAGTCCACGCTCTTTTTTCACTGTCATTTGGACAGATTTCCGAGAAATATTGAGTTGTTTGGCCATCTGGTTCAAGCTCAGATCATCTTTTTGGTCAATCCTTTTCTTAATAACCCCACGCATCTTCCGGGTGTTGACAGTCCACTTCTGGGTTTGGGTTGAACGTCTCCTTCCTCTTTTCATTGCTTTAAAACCTTCTGGACGGTTCCTAGATGAACTCCGAACTTCGGAGGAATTGCTGAGTTGTTCGTCCCAATTCCTGCCAACCGCGCAATCACGTCACGACATGGGCAAACCTTCGTCATGACGTAGAGAACAGATTCCCCTCCCAAAATTCAATAATAAGGAACAAATAAATATTTGGGAATGAAAAAGTATGCGCGATTACTTCATACAATAAATAAAACGGGGTCAAATGTCACGCGCACGTATTTATTCGCCACCCTGTATTAATAGCCAGATATGATGGGAATCTGAATCACCTCTGCCAGATTTTCAAAAGTGGAAGTCCTCGCCAACACCAGCACTCAATAATTCTGAAAAATGCTGAGGATGTGTGCCAAACCGGAACCTTGTTTTGTTTTTTCGCTCATTTCTCAATGAAAAAACAAATCAGCAAAGCTATCTCTGTAACTCATGTCGCCCTGTACACTACAGCTCAAATTTACGGTACCAAGAGTTTCTGCTACTACATATAGTGCAAGTGCTTTCGGAAGGAGCGAAAACACAGGCACTGACTTGAGCTATGTAGTGCAAAGAATGAGAAATTTTGTAAGGCTGGTCTAACCTGATCATTGGCACAAGAAAGTTGTTCAACGAAAAAAAAACTGATGACGTTTACCCACAAATGCCACATAGATTGCAACATTCCAGCGTAATTTGGATTTGCGGCTGATTCTTTGCAAATATGCAAGATTTGTACGACGGAAAACTATAATTAAGTACTACATTCGAGCTTCTAATAATTATCAAAAGCACAATTAGGTAGAGAATTCAGAGTTGGTACCGTGTATCTTCCATTTTCCATTTGCTTTAGGATGCAAACAACAAGGAACAGAAATAGAACTCTAGAGAGAGAGTAAACAAGTGTTGTATTTGCTAACCTGGATTTGCTGTAACAAAACTTTGTAGTCGTTTATTCTATTTTTCACTTCAAAATAACACTGAACTTAAACCATATCCTGAAAAATAAGGTCCAGGCATGTTTCAGGAGTTTTCGCCTCGAATTCTCTCTGATTAGTTTCTCTATTTGTGGGAGCCTGTAATCTATCACACTTTTTTTGCTATTTCTCGGGACTTGAGTGTCGTGTTTCGTAGAGATAGCTCTTTGTCCCAGTCCGATATGTTACCCGACAGTTCTACGAGGGCGCGGCTCATGATCGCCAATAGAACTTGGGAACTTTGGAGAAATGGGTGCTTGTAGAGAGTCCAGCCTTAGTCAGCTATGAGCTGCCATGTTCCAACTTATTTAGTGAGGCTCTCTATATAAAGAAACGATAGGAAGCGACGCTGCAGTGATCCGATTACGCAGATAGAAGTTGAAAGGAAATTTGACTAGAACTGTGTTCTGCTCAGAAGCTCGAGTTTTCAAATCCTAGCTCAAACTCTCGAAGGCGGGTGATTACGCACGCTTCTCGCAATATGTGTCAAAAGAAATATGGGTTTAATAGCGACTGGAGTGCTTTTTCCACAACTTGGATCATTTTTGGAAGATCATTCAGCCTGAAGGGAAGTAAACTATCACATACGGCGTAAACTGTATGACGTAAATTCTTTATGTTATGTATATGACGTAAACCCCGTACAGCGTGGGCAGGATGATTCAAGTCCGCTACCTTACATTTTCTCTGAAAACAACAGCTACAAATGGAGTCCAGCTAGACAAAAACCACTTTCACTTCATTCGTAATAATTTTCTACAATGAAAAAACGTACGCCATGATGAATCAAACGGGCCATACATGAAATTTACCGAAAAATGAGTACCGCAACAAGCTAGAACGTGCACGACTTGTCAGAAGCACCTCTGAGCTTCTGACACGGAGTTCAGGGTGGGCCAAAAATACGGAAAGGACACGTGCTTTTCTTTTGAAGAAGCTTGTTCTGCATTGTCAAACTCATCTGGGAGGTTGTTTAAAGGCGTTTTACCAGTACAGTGCTCCAGCGCTTAGGTTACGTTTGGTTCAAGAATGGGCAAACAATATACATATTTTAGGGCCTGCTGTATTTGCAATGTGGATGTTCAATTGTCCAGAATAGAATCAATTGGGTTGATAAGTATTCGAAGCACTCAAAACCTATGCTTCTTTCATCACCCATGGAAATCCGGAGCTCTCAAAGAAGCACTTCGAAGAACGCAGGATCAGTTTGACACGAACCACTTGCGCGCTGCGGTTCGCGACTTCACTGGATGTCTCAAGGTCTGATTTCTAGCAAATGAAGGATATTTTTGGAGGTTGTCTGGTTTCATAGTCAGTCGGAGGCAATGAACATGAATCATATGACAATGCTCCGAATTACAAAGAAAGTCATTTTGTAGCTGCCACTTCCTTTATTGCCACCCTATACACGTTCTAGCGTGTCCTGTGTTGGAGCGAGAATCCACATGCCTGAACCCGTTGGCTCAGATGCATTTCGTGCGATTCGCGCACCTGACTCCACGTAGCTTCATAGCATCACCACATTCAAAGTGAGATGTCCCTAATACTTCACTCGGCGTTTCTCCGCACCGAACACTATTAGACGCCAAGACATGACGATCATCGCACTCCAGACCGAAGAGATTAACGCCTCGCACTGGCATGCAGCCCAGCTTTGCCGCTGCTAAGAAAGCGTGTAGGTCTTTCTCTCTTTTGAACATTGAAATTCTCCAGATCTAGTCATGAATGAATAATTAAATAAACTAATAAACGAGTTGTGCGATTTCGTCCTAGGTATAGTCGTTTTACATAGATCAAGACGTTGTCATTGACAAACCCTCCACTGCATAGAAAAAGCTCACAACTTACTTTCTCTAATTCGAAAATTATGCCAGAAAAGTCGAGAAAGAAAAGTAAGTTCTGAGAACTTCGAAGGAAGATCAAAATTTTTTCACCTATCTCAGTTGTTTCCTCATTCCTGGTGTGTTTGGTAAAAATGATGCATCTGCTTTATTCCATCCACTGTCGTTAAGTACGCTGTTTGCCCTTTCACTGTTTGCATCTGTTACAGGTAAGGAATTATGAGGGACAACACAAAGAAAGTTGCTCCTTCTGCGCGATCCATGTTCTACTACATTTAGAGGCTGCCGGGTAATAGCAGTATCTTCATTCGTTTTCCAGGGAAGATCCTGTGCGATTACGAATTGCGCGAGAGAACGCTTGTTCCAATGACATTCTGCAGATAAAGCTTCAGATTAAACATCATGCAGGCATTGTCTGTGCGTCTACAGATTTGACAGCTCTTATTATTCGGATCTGATACGACGGATATTCTATGGACACAAAATATCACAAACATTAGAGGCAGGATCTCACCCTCATTCTTGTTTTTGAGTTAGACATTTAGGATGTTGTCGACACGGAGATTACAAAGAGTTACAGTGCCTGAAACGTTTCAAGGAGGCCGTGAATTTTTTCTCGCCTGGGCCCTACTAAACCAGGTCGAATGTTCCACGATTAAAACGCTTAGACATTGCGATGTCAAGAACCGCAGGACCTCTTTCTAGGCCATTGAGCATTTCTATAGTTACTAATGGGTGCGATATTGGCAAGATTGTACGGACGAAGAGCAGACAAATATGATTGCTTTGTTTTCACCCACAACGAGAATACAAAGTCGGCATTGTCCTTGCATAATACTGAGAGGTGTATCCCAGACATCATCCAGCAGGTTGTTGTCTTGATGCATTGCGGAACAAGTACGCCTAGACATCTTGCGCTTCTACTAGATTGCTTGGAAAGCTTCCGAAATGTATCCTGACCTTTTGATCTTCTAGAGCAAATTAGTTATTGTTGCTCCAACCAGTCTCCGCCTTCTGTCTCTGAGCTCATTCTCTTTCTTCACCATTGTTTATATCAACGAGTGCAAGCATGATGAGGCCAAGCTTAGCAAACACGGTAGATCACCCTCAAAGACCAGTTTCCTCTCTTCTTGGTGTTCTCTAAGTCGTGCAGCTTTGCCTTTCCCTTGACCATTTGATTAGCAGCATTTTTTGCATGGTTCACTTTGACAGCTCATGAATGCTCAGTGTTCTCATCGGTTTCGTTAGATGTACAAAACATAAGTAAATAAAATAAATAAAGAAAATATAATATAATATTCCTAACACTGATTATAACGAGGAATTTACAAATATGTTAGAACGTTTATGAAAATTTCGGTGCTGAAGTGAAAAGAAGTTGTAGAAAGGTGCAAAAAAGTGCATAATCGTCTAGTGATACATTATTCCACCGCGGACTCAGCCTGGACTAGGATTCATGAACGCATAACCAAGACAAACAGGGTTTCCAAGCCTTTGTACGTTCGCATTCCTGGTCCTCTAGGAGTGCTCAGTATATGCGATGACCATTAACGCCATTGAAATCCTTCGCCGTTAACTGTCTTTTTTCTCTTGTTATCATTTAATCATGAACCTCAGCCCTGGTTGTCGCAATAGCTTCCAACATTGATTGTTCGCTGGTTGGCAGCGAGTCCCAGCGATTTTCAAAATCTCAACGATTTTTGAAATTCTTTTCGTGCAGAAGTGAAAAATTGTGGAAAAATGAGGAAAAGGGCGCGGTAATCAAGTATGGTGATGCCAAGACGACGAGGTTCATGGGAAATCAATCATGAAAAATAATTACAGAATGCGTACTGAACGATGCTCAGGGATTTTTTCTGCGAAGAAATTTTTTCTAATAGTTTTTTTGGTTATGGAACAAGTTCATGAAAGTCAATTCCGTAAATGGGCCAAAATGTAATAAGAGGCTTGAAAGCCATTCTCCAGCAAAATACCCACACTTCTGATCCCCTTTCCCAGCATAAGATATGTGGTCCACAATAGGGCAGTACGAGATGCCCATGAATATCTGGGCGTGGTCATGACATTTCAACTTTGTCAACATCGTAGGAAGCTTTCCTTCCCACTTATCATAATCTCATCGGATTCTCCTTCTTATCCTCCGCCTCCTAATGCATATTCATTAATACGACCCCGCCCATACAAGGTGATGAGGTTCTTTTCAGTTTGCTACTGACAGATGTTTATGTTGCTCTGTATCCGAGAGCAGTTCTTTGTTTTTCAAACGCCCATCACACAAGTTACTATTGCTCCCTCTCCCCTAATTTTTAGGAAAACGACACCAAACGACAGACATACGTTTCATTTCACTCGAATCTTATGGAATGATGAGCTATTAACTTCTTTTTCAGAAGGAAACTGTAGTTTTCTCCTTGAAATGAAGTATCTTGCGAGAAATAGAAGTCCACTCACTTTGAATCAAAAGTAAAAGTCTACTGAAATTACATCCTAATAAAGTGACAAACAAATAGAATTGAATTGTCTTTCTAAGGCAATTTTTTGACCATTCTGAGGGTCCTGACAACTCTATAAACCCAACATACAATTTTTTGGCTTCATCTTTGGAAAATATTTTACAAATACATGTTATGTGTCATAAGATCTATTGTAGTTGCCTTGGCTGTTCGCTCGTATAGCTCTACACTTAGCCCATTCCACGTTGTTTTAGATGGAGTGGTTCATTAAATACGGTGGAGATGCTGAAAACATACCTGGATATGATTGCAAGTGAGTAATTCGTGTGTTTTTGCTGTCTGTTTCTGTTGATATTCTTCGGAGTTACCGTCGCGTAGGCTAGATTAACGTCACGCCGAACATTTGTAGTTAGTGGGTAGAATATATTCTCGCAAGATTAATGTATAACAAAATCAAAGGGTGGCAAATTATGATCTGGTAGCCCATAGAGGGCCGCTCATCCGAATTTGTTCACAATTACGACCGCACACTGTTTCCATTGATGAAAGGACGCCGAGACAGCGTTACGAAGGAGAGAGTAGGAAACATTAGAATAGAACGAATCACACCATATACACATTGAAACATACAGAAAAAGCGTAAAAATTAGATGGAACCTGCCGATCGGCCTGCCGATGTCATTGCGATCGTAACTGCCGACAAAGCCAAAAAAGCGGCCCTCTGTGAGCTAACAGACTTGTCATCGCACTTAGTACGTGAGCAAATGAAGATAACTTGCTTGAAAAATCATTCTCATGATATGGTTGAAGTACATATTCTATGGCAGCCCCCTAATTGTTGTATTCCAGGTTATCCGACCGAAAACCTGGAACAAAAGATTATGCGCTTGGTACAGCTTTCATTGCGTATGGGCTCTTCGCTGAGGTCACTTAATGTTTCATGTCTTTCATTCAAAAACAGTCGAATGCATGCTCCTGCCAATAAATGAATAGGAAGATACCTAGGAAAGTTTCATTTTCAGATGATATACATATTGGACTTGATGGTTATGGTGAAGAAACAACATCGTCGATTGTCATGCTATAAAATCATGATAGTGTTAGGTATGAGACGTCATATTTCGCCTATTTAATTACTTGCTTGTTTATTTATTAGACTTAACACTAAGGCACAAGCCTCTCCCTAAAGTGGGGGTGATGGAAGAGAGAAGATTCTCAAAAGTGTCAGCGAAAACTCCTCGTCTTTTTTCTGTTTCATTTCACCAATCCACTCTTTACAGTTTCCGTGATTTCTAGCAAATTCAAATGTTCGCATATGTAATGCTAGGTTACCCTTAAAGTCTTGCACCAACATTTATTGTTCGATCCAGAATTTCTCGATCATGTATTGAAGTTCTTCTGCGATATGTAGAATGTGGAAGGACGTTCTTACAATTTCTTTGTTCTTTATTCTTTGAATGTCTTCATCGCATCACCACTACATATGTCGAGAATAGATAGCGAGTCCGGCGGAGTTCCTGCACTATCAATGATGTTCTGAGGCGTAGAAGATCGCGATTTTCTCGGCGGAGGTGTTGAAACAATCTGCCGGTAGTCCTTGCGTATGGCTCGCGCTTATCATTTGCGTTTCGGGCCGTGTCCTCCACCATAAGTGTTGGAAGGGTGCACTGCAGAAAGCGTTAGAGGAGAATCGACCGCTCACCATGACACACCTGGAGGAAGGCTGTTTTCCTCCGGCTTTTATAATGAGCGGTCGATTCTCTATTCTAATTAAGTTTTATTGAATTTATTAAGTGGATGTAGCACTCGGTAATTAAGTTTATACCACTTCTCAACTATGAAAACATGCAAACTCGTTTCCATCTATAAACAAGAATGTTATGATTGTTTGAACAAAAGAAAATTTTGGGTAAGACTCTCGGATCAACCTAATATGTACATGATAATTACGACACAAACATGTGGGCACATAAGATATCTGTTTTAGGCATGTATGATATGGCTGCCATTTCGCTCAACTCTTTATTAACCGGATACTTTTGGATGAATGGAACCAACTATTGCACTAATCCGACATTGATGTTTGTCACTGGATGTATAGCACTCGGTAATTTTTTTTCGAAATACTGTGCTTTTAGTTGAGGAGCTTGAGAACTTATACTTGTCGCTCCCACCATGCATGCGTCTTCCGCGTCATTTGTGAGCTGTACCAGTCATACACAGTACAAGCTAAAGTTGTGCAAGCTAGCCTTTCAAACTTCCCCCATGACATCTGTCAAAGTGAAGCTTCTAGAGCTGATTTGATTGCCCATCTAGTCCATTACATGATAAGACGTCAGGGATAGGACTACATACTTGGTGTTTTTGATTTTCTTACTATGAGTAATGCAGGATTATGGTGTGGCGCCTGCATGAACTGCTTTGTTTTGGTCATAAATCGGCTCCTCGACGTATGGAACAAAAACCTACTGCAAGCTGTAAGTATCTTGCAAATGTACTCGTAGCCTCACATTTGCTCTCATTTCCTGCTCTGAATCACTTTTTTTAAGCTATTCAAAGACGGAAGGACGTACGTTGTGTTGCTGATCCCGCTGACGTACAGCGTGTATTTCTGCTTCTTCACCACACCACTCCTTTTCAACTCAGACAAGACAGCATGGTTCTTCTTCACATTTGCACCTGAACACGATCCTGAAAGGGTACGTGAAACTCTACCCCTCTCCCCCCGTAATCACAGTACGTGCGCACTGCATACACATTGAAGAAATTGAATTATTGAGAAATAAACACCTGTCACAAACATCCGGGTATAAGTGAAGGTTGTGGGAGAACAGGAAGAATAAAGAATGTATGATATAGTAAGAATCTCAGCAATGAAGGAAAGAGAAAGGTGGATTGTTCGAAATAATGGACCATCCTGCTTTAAGAAAACAGCCGAACCAATGAGAGCAGATAGCTGTCAGCACTTTTCAATGGGATAGCATCGTTTGAAAATTTCCTGGCTCTCGTCCCATGGTGCTGTTACTGAGCGATAATAAAAGTGGCAGAAATATGAAATCCATGAGGAAAACGCAGACGGTTTCAACAGCATTGAAATGATAGCGAGGGCTGGGTGAGACGAACTGTATAAGTATTATACAATACAAACTTGAAGCCCATCCACCTTAATGCCATCTCTCGAGTTTTTAGATAAAAAATATCCTAAAAGCTGCTGATCACAGTGGTGTCCGTAGTTCTGTGTAGAACTAACAAAAAGCCGTTTTCGAGCCATAACTATTAAGGAACCTGTGCCGCGGAACAGACCGAGCGGCAAACGATGTTTTCGATTATTTATTTATTTATCTGTACACCAGCAAAGGTGCGTCAACAAAAAAAAACATCAGTAGCACCACAAGACTACAGTAACTAGAAAATGTGGCCAATCGAAAGGTAAAGATGCGGCGGGCAAAAGGGATTCATCCGTTAGGATAGCCCGATGACACGACCAACCCCAAGGCTAAAGTCCATGTACGAACGCACACCAGCGCGTAAACAGTCGCCACCACCACGTCAGTTGGCCAAGACGCCCTCCTTAAGCAAAATCCTCGGTAGCTGCCGGCACTTCGGCACACAGGTACGCCAACTCCCTGTGGAACCGACAGCTAGGTGATGGTAAATGTGGAAGCAAAAGTGCGCTGACACGAACAAGTGGCCAAGGCAGAGCCGAACTCAAAAAGACAGGCCGTTCCAAAGAAAAAAAAAACGAAAGAAAGAGACCCGCTGCACCGCGTCACCTTCGATACGCCAGACAAAAGTACGAAAGAACAGTGAGAATGCTGTGTCGAGAACATTGTAGTGCCTAGCATAACGAACGGCGAATTAACGGAGCAAAAAAATGAAAGAAAAACCAACTCAAAAAAAAAACAGCTAACAAGACAACTATGTGGGATAAAAAACAAATGGATTCAAATAGAAAATTAGTACACTCTTGGGCGTGCATCTCCTGAGCAAATTCGTATTTCTCATGATAGTTGTTCACCATCGAATATAACAGAATAGAGGATGCGTTCACGTATAACGAGCAAGGAGATCATGTTTGGAAATCCTAGTCCCACCTCGGTTCTGCCCACAAGCTTCGCTGGAGTGAAGACTCGAAATCGAGTTTTTTGGCAGTTTTCCTCAGTATCCTCCTATATCTGATTGTGATCAGGAGCTCTTGGAAATTCCTTCCATACGGAAATATCACAAAACGGTGAAAAACACCTATGAGGTCACCACGAGAATACGAATAGCACTTTGTTATGATGTTCAGTAGAAACTGATAACAAAAGCTGATTGATTGATTAGTTATTTATTAATATATCACAGTTATTATATCAATAGAAATATTATTGTTGATATAGTATCGCTCGAGACCAGCAACCAATCGTAGGACAAAAAAATGCATGAGGAGAGCGTTGAGTGCATGTGGAAAAAGCATGGGGATGTTCTAAGTAATTCAAAAAATAATGATTCACTAAGTCATGCTGCAAAACAACATATCAGTTACTTTTCAGTATTACAACTATCCACATACGGCCAACAACTTGCTAATTGTCGTAATAACATGTCTGCTGTACGTACAGTACTCTCGCGTTCTTTTGCGCCATTCCAAAGTTGGAAGTGGTCTGTCTTGGGCACAAAAGTCGGTAAGGAGGCTAATTTCCAAGAATGAAAACAGTAGGCCTATTGATGCCTGAATTATTTCAGTTCTTCCTGCAGTGCTCCTCGATCTGCATGGCAAACTTGATTGCTGCGTTGATCTATGTCTACATGCAGTTTTTCCCCACGCCCTCCTACTTTGTTCTCATCGGACATGTCTGCTGGCAATTGGGTCACGGTAAGGTTTCTCTAGATGAAACTATGTATCTACGAACTGGCAGTGAACATTTTGTACTTCCACTGTGAAGCGCAGAACTGCGGACATTTCTAATGCGACAAAGCACCCGGTCGCAAGTATGGAAAATATGATTATTGTGTTGGAAAGATGTCCGTGGCACATCTTACATTGCTATTCCGCCGCTGTTGATACTGTCCTAGCAAAATTGGTTCTAGGATCTTGCGGATAACGTGGTGCACATGGTACACCACGCCCTTTCTTCCCCGTTTGACCAGGTGATACTCATCACGCATCACGCGAGAAGTGCTCTCCATGTCCATAAAGCGTTCCCCTGCTTGAAGCCCGCTTCTAATCGAATGATTCACTTTCACTATGTACCATCGTGAAGGAAAATGAACCGGCGAGATGCAAAAAATTAATTAATTTTTTGCAATTGCAATTGATTATTTTTTCCGTTTGAAAGACCCTTCGTTGCTTAGTCTCGGACACTGCCACTCAATAGCGAGTTTGATAGCTTTTTTCTGTATTAACGAAATAAGATTACGAGAGTTCCTAGCTGCAGAAATCGAAGTTGTTTTGGTGTCGAAACGAAAAGCTAGCTGTGAAACGCACTGTTATTCGCAACGTACATCAGCTACAGATTTTTGCATCTGCGTATAAAGTACACAGGAACCCTTCAAATAAGTCTCCCGTACAATACTCATTGAGGTCATGTAACCGGATACAACTGCCTGCATTCGCCTAGCCTTCCAGACACATGACACACTATCTTAACATTCTTGAAATGTGGCTGATTTTATGCAAAAATTACCCTGCTCTCAAAAATTCATTCAAAACTTCAGTGGCTCACCTGGACTGTTTTCTCAGAATGCAACGCTTACATTTGAAGACCTACATACAGAAGTTCACAAGAACATGTTTCGTAGCTTTTGTGGGAATACTTCCCTGTTAGTCTGGTGCAGGCTTAAGGTAATCTAACGAGGTGAAAAAAGTGAAAAGGTCACCAAATTGGGAAGAAAAACGCCAATAAATAGCACTCCGACGGCTGACGACAACGATTCCAGCGCACGCGGCGCGTTTGCGCGGCGCCCCGTGGATGGGTCACCGCAATCGACGCGCACCGTAGATGTACTGGAAGTTTGGCGTGATTATTGGAATTCTGTGCAGAACGTCATAATATTACTCGAACAAAACGCATATAATAATGTCACTCAGATATATAAAAATGACTAGAAATGGATGAATTGTCATACATAAACGATTTACAGTCCAAGACAGTTGACTTGACCAAGTCAAATCGAGTCAAGTTCCCAATACATCGCCTTATTAGTAAGTCGAAATAGTAACTACTTGAGAAACCCTGAAAATCCTGTTATTCGAAACATCAACTATTTGAGAGAAATCTCTTCGAACCAGATTTCTTCACAGCACAATATCAAAATATAGCTCTTCAAAGCATTTCATTGGCACGCAAGTTGGAACGCTTTGATTACCTTTCATTCAGGCTTTCCTGCAATCGTCTACCTCTGTTTGAACCGCACTATCCAACGTGAAGCTCTCGCTTTGCTGGGACTGCGTAAAACGTTTGCGCATTTCAAACGTTCAGTTTCGAGGGCCCCGATGACCGATAGTTAATAATTTCTTCCTTTTGGGCAATTCATGTCTACATATAGTCTTGGTTTGTTTGCTGTTGTAATGTTTTAAAACGCTCTGATCTAATTGTTGTTTTAATTCTACCTCTTTTTACAATATTCGAGTGGAGCTTTACAGTGTTCATAAAACTTGATTTTCTTGTTATTATTATACCTGCAGAAGACAAATGCGGTTCTTTGGCTTTGTTGATTTCATGAAGGATATCAAATGTTTTGAAAACTGTGAGCAGCATTTCCAGGGAACAAGTGTAATGGCAAAACTACTAGCTAGGTATTTCTTTTGAAAAGAAGAATGAACACATCATGAACGAGCGGTGGCCAAATGGCGCGGTTCTTCGGCGGTCACTACATCCAGACGGAATTCGAGCATACTACCCTGGTAAACTACCGTGCTTTGCGTCTAGCATAGATCTGCCTGACAGATCAACTATGTCACGCTCCCTACAGTCGCGTCGGTAGAATGTGAAAATTTTCGCGGGATTCGTGGGATTTGCGGGATTTTTGTATAACTCCTTTCCAAGTGAAAATTCTTCAAAATTCAAGAGACTACATGATGCAGAATAACATTCTGCATCTATTCGCGTCCTGGCCACCCCTCATTTTTGCGGCTGTCCCCAAAAATTTCAAAAAGTTCGTTAATTGCTTTGACCCCGCCCACTAATTAGGGTCAGGCGCAGAAAACTCTTTAATTTTTTGTTTTCTATAATGTCAGTTTACGTTTTGGAAATTTTTGAACAGCTCCAATGCATTCAATATGTGATGGCGAGCAACATGATACAAAATTTATTCAGTTAGTTGGCAATTTTCTAACCCTCAAAAATAAGATATTTTCAATGTTATCTATCAATTTTTCACCCGATAACCCTAACGCTGAGTGTTCACCTTCATTTTCCTACATGTTGGGGAAGGATACAACGAGAAGCATGGGTTAGAGTTCAGCTAACTTCCAGCACTGACACAGGAGAGAGCCGCAAAGTAGACACCATGTCAGAATTTCTTTCAATTTTGCACAGATCGACCAGCAAAAATTTGCGTCCTTCAAATTCCTCATATGACGATTTTGCAGCGATCAAGAGAACTCTCTGCTCTGTGGCAGATACACATGTTTTCTAGCTTTGAAAAGGGGTGCTTGCTGAATACGGAAGGCTTAAAAGTGGCTGAAAATTATATGTTTTCAGATTCAATTGCCCAATTACAGTGCTGTTTTCTTCCAGAGTCAGTCTTTCCTGACTAATCATAATCACAGCCACAAACTCTATCGAGGGTTAGAAAATTGCCAACTAACTGAATAAGTTTTGTATCATGTTGCTCGCCATCACATATTGAATGCATTGGAGCTGTTCAAAAATTTCCAAAACGTAAACTGACATTATAGAAAACAAAAAATTAAAGAGTTTTCTGCGCCTGACCCTAATTAGTGGGCGGGGTCAAAGCAATTAACGAACTTTTTGAAATATTTGGTGACAGCCGCAAAAATGAGGGGTGGCCAGGACGCGAATAGATGCAGAATGTTATTCTGCATCATGTAGTCTCTTGAATTTTGAAGAATTTTCACTTGGAAAGGAGTTATACAAAAATCCCGCAAATCCCGCGAATCCCGCGAATCCCGCGAAAATTTTCACATTCTACCGACGCGACTGTACATCAGCGGAACGTTTACAGTAACGCCAAGACCACACCCATCCTGAACATGTCAAATGACCTCCTAGGCCGAGGTTCATTATTGTAGCTCCTGTGAAAGTTCGACTTTGATGGAATTCTCCTCTTTTGACTAAGATTTTGATCAGAGGAAGGGGCTAGCATACATCACAAACTTTATGTTCACGAAGTACACTGGCGCAATTCCATTAACATTTCAAGTCTTTGTCATATTCAAAGAACAGAGATTATGACATCTTCTTTGTGAAAATATTGAACTTTTGAAACTATGAAGGCAGTTAAACAGTAACCTTCTTCGTTAAATGGCGGGGGGGGGGG